>LR753918.1:44108-59471 GCA_902729485.2 Mus minutoides | reverse complement strand
AAACCCAAACAGGGATGAAATCCAAACTCCTTTTCTTGGAGCTTGATAACAACACTGTCCTGCATTCAAATGGAAGAATGGAAGGCAGAGCGCATGCTCAGCATCTTCAAGGACAATGATGCAAACGCGACGAGGCTTCAGACTTTTCCCTCCAACAGGGTTCCACACTTATCAACGGTCTTTGCTGAACAGTGGACACTGATATTAGATCACATGACTAGGGAAAAACTTCATCGATAGGTCTACATTTATTTAAAACTGCCAAGGCATGGGTTTTCATTGTAGTGTTGTGACTGAATCATTCTATAAATGGAAAGAGTAAAATCATAGTCCCAGTTTGTACATGTTTACACAAAATGTCAGGTATACTTAAAGACAAAACACAAAGTACAATTCTAGCTTAGGTGAAATAATTACAGGACAATCTTTATGACACCAGGTAAAGAAGGGCTTATTAAGTAGAACACAGAATGCACAAGTCATAAGCAAAGATATTGATCCATTTCTCTGTGACAAAAGACCTAAGTGTGAAGATAAATCACAGATTTGGAGAAGGTAAGAGATTATATGGGAAACCCATGAGCTGTCTACACTCCCAGAAAAGCTGCATACGCATCCATCTATCCACCCATCCATTTGTCACCTAGCTACTTACCTAACTGCCTGTGATTCTACAAAGGAGAATCACCAATACACATGGAAATATATTCAGCTTCATTGCTTTTTATGAGCTAGGGGCTATCATGAAGGTGTTATACTGTCAATTATTTGGATTGAGATATTTTAATATAAAATAACAAAATATAGGACTGGACTATAAAAAAGGTTAAAGAATAATAACAATAAATAGGTAAATGCTGAAAAAACTTGAAGAGAATTTATAGAAGTAACAAACAAAGCAACCACTGTTCTAGATGAATAGAAAATGTCTTTCTATCTTGTCTCTAACCCAGAAAACCTAACCAGGAACATAAGAACAGGCGCAGAGAGCCACTAGCTACACAATCTGCCAGAGGACATGTAGAGTTTGGACTATACATGCAAATCAGGCATGAGGTAGGGTAGCACTTGACATGCAAGTCACTAAGGTAAATATGCTATCAGGCTTCATGAACATTGGTAACTGAATATCATGCTGGATTAGAAAAAAGAGCTTGGTAGTTTGGGAAGAAAAGCCTTTTTCTGGTCAGGTTTTGCACTATTTCATGTTGTACATGTCTGTATTTGCTTAGGTCTGACCATTTGGGATTGGATAACATATCAGGGAGCTGGTCTTTGGAGAAGACTGGTTCTCCCTCTCTCAACAACCATTATTATTATTATTATTATTATTATTATTATTATTATTATTATTATTATTAATTTTGTTCTGCTTGCATTGGTTAGTATTTTATCAACATGACATAAGCTAGAGTCACTTGAGAAGAGGAAATGTCAATTGAGAGATCACTTACCCCAGATTGCCTATAGAGAGTTTGGTGGTATTTTCTTGATGAATGAATAGTATGGGAGGGTGTGTCTTAGTTAGGGGTTCTATTACTGCAATGAAACACCACAACCAAAAAGCAAGATGGGGAGTAAATGGTTTAGTTGGCTTACACTTTCTCTTGATTCTCTTCATCATTAAAAGGCATCAGGACAGGAACTCAAACAAGGCACAACCTGGAGGCAGAAGATGACATAGAAGCCATGAGGGGTGCTGCTCACTGGCTTGCTCCACACATCTTGCCCAGCCTGCTTTTTTATAGAACCCAAGATGACCATCCCAGGGATGGCCCTACCCACCATGGGCTGTGCCCTCACCTATCACTATTTAAGAAAATGCCTTACAGGCCTGCCTACAACCTTATTGTATAGAGGAATTTTCTTTCTTTCTTTCTTTCTTTCTTTCTTTCTTTCTTTCTTTCTTTCTTTCTTTTTCTCTTTATTAGATATTTTCTTCATTTACATTTCAAGTGTTATCCAGAATTTTCCCCATACCCTCCTCCATCCCCGCCCTGCTCCCCTACCCACCCCCTCCCATATAATGGCCCTGGTGTTCCCCTGTACTGGGGCATATAAAGTCTGCATGACCAAGGGGCCTCTCCTCCCAATGATGGCCAACTAGGCCATCTTCTTCCATATATGCAGCTAGAGACATGAGCACAGGGGGAACTAGTTAGTTCATGTTATTCTTCCACCTATAGATAAAAAAAAATTGGTACATTTACACAATGGAGTACTACTCAGCTATTAGAAACAATGAATATATGAAATTCCTAGGAAAATGGATGGATCTGGAGGGTGTCATCCTAAGTGAGGTAACCCAATCACAAAAGAACTCACATAACATGTACTCACTGATATGTGGATACTAGCCCAGAAGCCTAGACTACCCAAGATACAATTTACTAAACACATGAAACTCAAGAAGAATGAAGTTCAAAATGTGGTCTCTTCGCCCCTTTCTAGAATTAAGAACAAAGCACACAGTGAAGGAGTTACAGAGATCATGTGTGAAGCTGAATTAAAAGGATGGACCAACCAGTGACTACGGCTCCCAGGGATATAGCTGTCTCGTGGGAGGCTATACCAGTGCCTGGCCAACACGGAAGTGGATGCTCACAGTCAGCTATTTTTTTTTCAACTTTTATTAGATATTTTCTTCATTTACATTTCAAGTGTTATCCAGAAAGTTCCCTATATCCTCCCCCCTCCCGGCCCTGTTACCCTACCCACCCGCTCCCACCCCCTGGCCCCGGCATTCCCCTGTATTGGGGCATATAAAGTCTGCATAACCAAGGGGCCTCTCTTCCCACTGATGGCCAACTAGGCCATCCTCTTCTATATATGCAGCTAGAGACACGAGCCCAGGGGGTACTAGTTAGTTCATGGTTATTCTTCCACCAGTTAGAGGAATTTTCTTTTTTTTTTTTTAAAGATTTATTTTATTTATTATATATAAGTACACTGTAGCTGTCTTCAGACACCCCAGAAGAGAGCTCCAGATCTTGTTACGGATGGTTGTGAGCCACCATGTGGTTGCTGGGATTTGAACTTATCACCTTTGGAAGAGCAGTCGGGTGCTCTTACCCGCTGAGCCATCTCACCAGCCCCCTAGAGGAATTTTCTTAATCAAGGTTTCCCCCTCTCAGATGACTTTAATTTATGTCAAGTTGACATAAAACTATGCAGCACAAGGCCCATCCCACTGGAGGCAATGGCAGCTCCGGGCAGGTAGATCTTAGTGATATAAGAAAGCAAGATGAGAAAATCCTGGAGAGCAAGCCAGCAATTAGTGTTCCTCCATGACCTCTGCTTCAGTTTCTACCTCTAGGTTCCTAAATTGAGTTACTGTTCTGATTTGCCCTCATGATTGACTATACTGAGTTTCTTCTGCTCTCACTTTCCCTCATGATTGGCCCCTTTCTTCTCCAAGTTGGTTTTGGTCAGAATGTGTTATACAGTAATAGAAAACAAATTAACACACTATTTAGGGATGGGGCATTGTGAGATTTCCACTATCCATCTTGGCTTGTTAGCTATTGGTATTACCATGCAGTTTAGGTGACCATGTTGTTGAGTTTTCATGCATGCAGTTTCTCTGTCATGTATAGATGTGTACATCTCATAACAGATGTACTGGTCCTCTGACTTCTACAAATCATTGACTCCTACAATGCTTCCTGTGTTTATTGTAGATATATCAGCTAGAATTGGGAATCCTCACAGTAACATGCTCTCTGCATTGTGTCCAGTTATGTCTTCCTGTATTGATCTCTGTCTGCTTTAAAAATAATCATGATAAGGGTAAGTGCTACATTTATCTGTGGGTAAATGTTTAGAATGGAGGTTGACACTACACTATTTCAGCAAAATGGCAGAAGTAGGTTCTCCTATAATGTCTATGACCTCATCAGCAATGGATGGTTGTTAGGGTTACACTACCAAGCATGAATTTCCTCCTATTTGTAAGGTCATAAGTCCAATTAGACAGTTGTTGGTTGCCTCCAAGGTACAAATGTCTCTGTTGTCTTCTCAGATGTATCTTGCCAGGATGATCACTGTTATGGTACATTGGCTTTACAGCTGGGAAGGTCTACTGATAGCTTTTCTCCTTAGAAGCTATCACTCCTAGATGCTCAAAAAGGAGGATTCCAAGTCATTTCCAGTTTTATTGCTCCAAGACCTGTGTCCAATAGTGTCTTTCCAGTAGGGTATTTATTACCTTTAAGTTCTGGGAGGCAACAGCAATGACCTGTATTATTTTGGCAATTTCTTCATCTCCTCTAATAAATCTCAATAGGAAGGTTCCCATGCCTAGCAACTGTCACTGTAACTGTCATATTTGTTATTCTGTGACTCTACGGAGAGCGCTATCACCTCCAGTGGCATGGCTTCTTTCAGCATAAGATATATGTGTATTAGATATGTATAAAATAATATTCCCTTCTCCTTTCTTGAATATCCCCATTTTAAAATTTTTGTGGGGAAGCAAAAATATTTGAGATACAGAGTAAAATTCATGATGGATTTTTTTCTAAACAGTGATGTATATCTCTATTGAAGAAGACCTTGAAATGCAGCTGTTTCTGTTATTGGTTGAGTGGTATGAATATCTTAGCAATAGAGAATAATGCAAAAAAGAAACTTCAGAGCAATAGGCTCATTTCAAATGGATGGAATTCCGAGGATCCGTTATGCCTTTGTTGAAGGTCACAGGGCCTAGTGTCCTTATGTGCAGTGTAATGCAGATGGGCATTAGAAATGAGTAGTCTTATTTGATTTTAATTTACTTTACATTTTATTGCAATATCTGCCATGGAAGTCATTCTAAAGGTGATTTTGAAAATATGACCAAACCAAAAATAGAGACCATTATTATAAAGGCTAGCACATTTACAAGGAGGTCAAAAGCTCTTTCAAAGAATTAATTAAAATTTGTGACTCTCTGGAGAAGTAAATAAATATATTTCTCTTATGGAATAGTAATCTTGGCCTACTAAAGTATTATGTTGGTGTGAACTTTAGCTAAGAGTCAAACGGTAGGCCATTATGTAGAATACTTAGAAAACTCAAGATTCTCCATTGTGTTCTCTAGTAAAGTTCCTATATACCTAAATTTTCTGAGTGTTAATAAGTGAAAAAACAATAAAAATCAAATAAATAAAGAAAACATGAACAAAGCAATTTTTTAAAAAGCAAATGAAATTTAGAGCTATGAGTTTAATCTTTATCTATTGGTGTGTGGTGTGTGCTTGTGCTCATTTCCCTGTAGGAGCTAACTGAGGCCAGAAGCCACAGTAGGTACCAGAACCCCTAGCCTGGAGTTAAAGTCCTTTGTGATTTGATTGACATGCATGCAAGAAAATGAACTCAGGTCCTTATCATGAGCAGGGCTAACTCTTGAGCCTTCAGCCTGACTGTAATCTTTAAACTAAAGCATTTATTTGACCTTGAAGATTTTGCCTATTTTAGCCATATTCCCTATTTTTATTCTTGATTTTTATTTCTTTGATGATAGTGAATTATGGTTAAGTATCTATAGACACTCATAGTTTACTGTTTGACATATAAAATATATTTAACTTTGAGGAGAAACTAACTCTTGATATATGGAGTTCATTTCCAAGGGAGTGAGTAATATATCCACCCATGTAAATGAATTGCTCATTAAAAGCATGCATATAGTTACATTCACTGCAAAATGAAAAACATCTCAATGAGGAAATTTAACAATGTACATAAACATTTGAAAAAAATGGTCTTTTAGAGCATTTTAAAATGTAAATCACCATTTCAGGGCAGGAGGGTAATTTTTTAGATTCTATAATGTATGCTCCATAATCATTTGATTGTATTGCAACTCAGAAAGATATATGATTAATTTTTTGAAAATTGTAGTGTTTTCAATAAAACAAGGGAAATACATCAATAATGCGTTTCAGTGGTGATGCATCTAATTAACGAGGGTGTCCTAAATTTCATGGGCCAGATGAATTGATTATTAATATAATAAATATAAAATCTATGGGCTTTGTTTATAGACTTCATACAGGAATTCATTTTTATTAAAAATATGTTACTATTGCTTCAACTAATTTATAAACTACCTATAAAATGCAAAGAGTAAATCCAAAGAAAATCTCCAGTTTTGGAGTGTAATTTAACGAACTTTTTTCCCTCAGAAATCATTTTAATGGGATATTGCTGGTTCGCATTTATCTTTTCCCAAGACTATTATAAAGAAAGAAAATCTATTCATAGTGGGTACTTTTGGCAATAAGTTTAATTAATATAAAACAGCATTAATTCAATGATTGGATTATGGAGCTGGCAACATCCATGTTTTCCCCTCCCCTGCCAAAGTCTTCACCCTGGAATGACATGTGTCAGCTACTTCTGAATTGGGGGAATTTCCTGTCAAGCTTTATTGAAGAAAGTTTAATTTCCTTCTTATTATTTTAATGCCGGTTTCCCATTTATTCAAGATGATTACATCTAAACCTTTTATAAACTGTTTAACCCCATGGTCACCACCTTAGCCATATACTGATGTTACTTGTCATTGAGTGTGATGAACATTTATGATTTTTACAGTGCTGAAGAACTTCTCACTTCTGACCTGAAATTTGCAGTTTTTTTTTCAATTGCACATAGGAAGTGCAATGGTCACCTGGTGTAACAATTAATATATCTTTCAACTCTCATCTTTTGAATGTGGCAGCAGAATGTTAAATCCACTTTCTTAGTACTTTGCAAGCACCCAATCTGGATTTTTATCCTCTTCTTGCTTGGCTGATTGAGTGAATGTCTTCCATCCTTAAATTTTAGCAATTGTCAGACAAATCAACTCATGGTGAGTGAGAAACTGTTCTTTGGGCAAACTAGGTCCCTTTCCTATGACACTTTCCGCAGCACATGTGCTAGTTAGGTCTATGATCACTCTTTTTTTTTTTTTTTTTTCTTAGATATTTTTTATTAAATATTTTCTTTATTTACATTTTAAATATTATACTTTCCCAGTCTCCTCCCCCAGGAATTCCCCTATCCATTCCCCCTCTCCCTGCTTCTATGAGGGAATTCCCCTACCTACCCACTCCTATCTCCCTGCCCTGGCATTCCCCTATACTGGGGCATCGAGCCTTCACAAGACAAAAGACCTCTCCTCCAGTTCATGTTTGAAAAGGCCATCCTCTGCTACATATGTGGCTGGAGCCATGGGTTTCTCTCCATGTATACTCTTTGGTTGGTGGTCCAATCCCAAAGAGCTCTCTCTGGAGGTTCTGGTTGGTTAAAAATGTTGTTCTTCCTGTGGGGTTTCAATCCCCTTCAGCTCCTTCAGTACTTTCTCTAACTTCTCCATTGGGACCCCGTGCTCAGTCCAATCAATGGTTGGCTGTGAGCATCTACCTCTGTATTTGTCAGGCACTGGTAGAGCCTCTCAGGGGACAGCTATATTGGGCTCCTGTCAGCAAGCACTTCTTGACATCTACAGTGTTGTATGGATTTGGAAACTGTATATAGGATTGATACTCAGGTGGGGCAGTCTCTGTATGACCTTTCCTTCAGTCTCTGTTCCACACTTTGTCCTTGTATTTGCTCCCTTTAGTATTTTGTTCCCCCTTCTAAGAGGGACCGAAGCACTTACTCTTAAACTACAGCACATCTTCAGTTTGAATTGCTTATCAGCTTTCAAATGCACAAACCAATCAGAATGTAAGCTTAAAAAGAGAATCATCAACCAGCACACTGTCAGTTTGCTGCCTGTTGATACATATGGAGCATGCAAACTGCACATTATGGCTGGTTAACCCAGACATAACCATCTTCACATGCAAATTCAGTATTTTCAGTATTTCAGTAAATTCAGTATTTCAGTTTCATCACATATGAAACTATTCACACTTGAATCTTGCAGTAGATAGGTAGTTTTCCTGTAGTAACAATAGTCTTTATTTATGTGCTTATGTTTATTTCCTGTTGGTGGGTGTGGTTCTCCCTTACATATCTTCTTTAACCAGGACTCAGTCTAAGAAAGTATTTGAGATTTACAGTGTCAATGACTTAATTGTAAAGGATAAAAAGTAAGAGAAATTCAAGAAAACCAGGTCCTTTTTTTTCCTCCAGCACTTAAAATTTTATTTTCTTATTATGTCTTTATCTGTTTTCATTAACAATAAATTGGTATCATTATTTTCACTTGATTTTATGAACAAGTTTAAGAAGCACTGGAGCCTGACACTGCTTAAGGTTCATCTCCCAGTGTAAATTCTTGTTACTCAAAAGTTTGGTCTGATGCCCAGCACCTTCAAAAGTGCATCGGAATTTGTGAGAAATACATCTAAGGCCACAACTGAGACCTGCCAAACACAAATCTTCATTTTAACAGGACCTGGAAGCAATTTTGAAGTGCATTAAAGTTTGAGCAGTAACAATATACAACACATTTTCTCAAAATCACTCAATTAAAACTCTTGAAGTGACAAAAAACAGGTCGGGAAAATATCCACCCACAGGAAGCTATATTCATCACATGGAAATGGGTAAAGATAAATAATGCTCTCAGGAAGGGAGCAAGAAGTAGGCCTCATGCTACAATTTATAATCCTACAACTTCTGCTCATGCTGTAAAGGTAATTATTTCCATTGTTAGATACACTTACTGGTCTAGCTTTTCTGAGTGATTCCACTTCAGTGAGGAAACATCTGCCCTCTATTGCATGTAAGTCCTGTTCAGTCAGGTAAATATACAGCCCACACTTTTCAAAACTCCAAGGTTGAGGTAAATTTACCACCTGTGTTCTACTTTGCCACCCCAAGATCCAGTGTTTCCTAGTTAGACATTCTCTTCAGCATCTCTCTTAGGGTTGTCTACTCCAGGATATCTTAAACTTACCCAGCTATTGTCCTTTTCACCTAAGAGACCTTGACATTACCCCAGGTACACAAAATAGGTATATAAGTCAAACATATACCAATGATAAATCATACATAAGTTTAAGTCAATGCTTTGATACAGGTATGCTTTACCACTTCTTAAAGGCAAAACTCACATACAAATGTGATGTGTGTGCTTGTTTACTCTTGCAAAAAGATTTAAGTCTTGGAAGTATACTTGACTCTACAGAGTATACAGAGAGCATCATCAATGTTTTATTTTCCAGCCCAATGTTTTTATTTCTGGTTATATTTTTGCCAAGATCCCATGGACCTTTGAAGGTGTTGGGCATAAGACCAAATTTTGAGTAAAAAGGAATTAGAGGTAAGCCTTAAGAAGTGTCTGATTCCAGAGTTTCTCAAACTAGTCCATAAAATCAAAAGGGAACAGTGATAGCAATTTAAATTTAATGAAGCTCAGTAGAGACACAATAAGAAAATAAGTGTAGCAGCTAGGAAAAATAAACATTGACCAGCATTCCAATATGTTTTATTTCATAATCATCACTTCTCAGAATACCAAATAAACACACACCAAAAACATGACAAACAATATGTTTCAAGCCATTTCAGATACAGCAGGGTAGGCTGTACTAATTCCAAGTCAAAAGTCATTCAACATTTTAAAAAATAAAACTCAAGTTAGCAACTCAAATGGCAATTTCTAAAGTGATACATTTAACACAATACTCTCCCAAAGCATGGAATTTGATGCTTACCCACTTATAGGACAGAAGGAATATATTACAGTTTGTTTCCATAATCAAATCATTATAAAAGTATAGAACAAAATTTTGTAGGCACACACACTAATCATCTGAAATCTGATAGAGGCATTTCAGACAGTGTTTGTTGACTTGACATAGTGCAACACGTATATCTGTGTTCAGAACCAAGGCGCACTGACGTCTATATGCATCACAGACAACACTGATGTCAGGATGCATCTCTGGTAACACGGACATCAGGATGCAACTCTGACATCATGATGTAACACAAGCAATATTGATGTCAGGATGCATCACAGACAACTTTGAAAGATGAAACACAAGCAAATACCATTATAACTCTCTCAGTTTCATTACTCATATGATTTTTAAATACATTTTTGGTATTTAAAACATTTTAGTATTTTAGCACACCTGATATCATTTTATTACTGCAATGTTTTTATTGCTATACCAATATGCAATATCTTCATATTAAACGACTCACAGTTTAAGAAGTTGGGGTCCAGTCTGCTCTCTTTTATCCCCACTCAAGTAAAGCTATTTAGGTTAGTGAAAATGAAATTGAGTTAAACAGAGAATAACAGGCTTCCTTAATCATGCCTGTTTTTTGTTGGGTATTTTCTTTATTTACATTTCAAATGTTATCCTCTTTCCAAGTCCACCCCCCCAAACACCCTATTTCATACTCCCTCCCCCTGCTTCTTTGAAGGTGTTCTCCACCCACCAACCTACTCCCCCCTCCACACCCTGGCATTCCCCTACACTGGGACATCTAGTTTTCACAGGACCAATGCTCTCTCCTCCCATTGATGTCCGAAAAGGCCATCCTCTGCTACATATGCGACTGGAATCACGGGTCCCTCCACGTGTACTCTTTGGTCGGTGGTCCAGTCTCCAGGAACTCTTGGGGGTCTATTGGTTGATATTGTTGTTCTTCCTATGGGGTTGCAAACCCCTTCAGCTCCTTCAGTCCTTTATCTAACTCCTTCATTGGGGAGCCTGTGCTCAATCAAATGTTTGGCTGTGAACATCTGCCTCTGTATTTGTCAGGTTCTGGCAGAGCCTCTCAGGACACCATTATGTCAGCCTCCTGTCAACAAGCACTTGTTGGCATCCACTATAGTCTCTGGGTTTGGTGACTGTATATGAGATGGATTCCCAGGTGGGACAGTCTCTGGACTGCCTTTCCTTCAGTCTCTGCTCCACACTTTGTCTCTGTATTTCCTCCCATGAGTGTTTTTCCCCCCTTAAAGAGGGACTGAAGCATTCATACTTTGGCCTTCCTACTTCTTAATCTTCAAGTGGTTTGTGAATTGTATCTTGGGTATTCCAAACTTATCAGTGAGTGCATACCATGTGTGTTCTTTTGTGATTGATTTACCACACTCAGGATGATATTTCTAAGATCAGCAATAGACAAGTGCGACCTCATAAAGTTCTGTAAGGTAAAGGACAGTATCAATAGGACAAAACAGCAACCAACAGATTGGGAAAAGATCTTTACCAATCTTACATCTGATAGAGGGCTGATATACAAAGAACTCAAGAAGTTAGACTCCAGTCAATCAAATAACCCTATTAAAAATGGGGTACAGAGTTAAACAAAGAATTCTTGACTGAGGAATATTGAATGGTTGAGAAACACCTAAAGAAATGTTCAACATCCTTAGCCCTCCGAGAAATGCAAATCAAAACAACCCTGAGAGTCCACCTCATACCAGTCAGAATAGCTAAGATCAAAACCTCAGGTGACAGCAGATGCTGGTGAAAACATGGAGAAAGAGGAACACTCCTCCATTGTTGGTGGGATTGTAAACTGGTACAATCACTCTGGATATCAGTCTGGTGGTTCCTCAGAAAATTGGAGATAGTATCACCTGAGGACCCAGCTATAAGACTCCTTAATCATTCTTAATGAGGACATGCCGCACACTCTGAAATATAGCTCTGTGCATGCTGTACAGCAGCTGTGTCTCACTGTAAGAATCTAGCATATCTGAGTCCCCATTCCAGGGCTTTATTTTCTTCTTGTTTGGGTATTTGCTTTGTTTTGTTTAGTTTTTGAAGTTCTCAGATCTAATGCATACACCCTACCTCTGGATGGCCTATAAAATAGTCTTTTATTAAGCCTTTTTTTTTCCTGTTACTGTTATATAGATTTTTTTTATTTAAAAAATTTTTCTTGATAATCTCATATTTGTTATTTTATATTCAATATTATATAAATTCCATTTTATCCTTTCTTTATTACATTCTCTACCTTCACCAGTCTTTTATAGGTCTTCTACCCTTATCAAACACTCCCTTTCCTTCCCAAAAGTCTTTTCCATATTCATATCTTTTTACTTTGTTTTATGACCCACTGTGTTTAACCATGTGACCATAGCTTTGGAACCCTCCATTGTATCCTGTAGTCTCACCAGTGGGTAAACAGCTATAGGTAATGATTCCCCTGCTCCCAGAATCCATCAGTAAGTAACATTTTAGTGGGTAAGTGTAGAGTCCCTCAGTCATTTTCTTCATCTGTGACTAGCTACTACAGGGCCAGTCTTGTTTATGCCCACTTCAGACAACCATAGTTATTATGTATCTGTGATTGCAATATCTATGTCATGCCCAGAAACTGACATTTTGCTAATTTTCTCCCTGTCCTTTAGCTTTTATTCTTCTTGCTCCTTTATCTGAAATGTGCCCTGACTCTAAGAGGGGTTTTGTATAAATGTCTTATTCGGGAATGATTGCACACCATCACTTACTCTCAGTATTTTGAGCAGCTATGATTCTCTAGATTCAGTACCATTCACTGCTAAGAGAAATTTTTCTGATTAAGGTCTAGAGTAAGTAGCAGCATTTCTCTGTTTATAAGCATAGATGTTTACGAGTCAGTTTGATGTTATGTCAACTTAACTAAACAACAGCGGTAAGAAAGCCCCTGGGGTCTATGCTCTCCCCAGCCATATGTTGTTTACTGAGAATAAATTCCCTCTTATGGGCTTAAAGTCCAGTGAAAAAGCAGTTTGGCATATCTTGTTTGGACTGAATTTGTATTTAGTCTATAGTGTCATAGATGAGTCAGTTCCTAAATTCTTCTTCCTGACCCCATACCTTGCCTGATCCTGTTTGGTATCATGAAAATCAACCAAGAGGAAGGAAGCTTCTAGCTCAGTTCCAGCCTGACTAGGGTTTCTTAATGGGGATGTCATTAAATTCCCATCCTGAGCCCAAGCAATTGGTTATTAGAAGTTGATACTAAGAACTTATACTATTTCTTATAATTAATACAAGTAGGTTAAGCTTCACATGCTTTTAGAAAATGGGAATTTAAAAAAAATTCTTGATTTCATTATGCTATAAATTTAATATTTATTCCAACTTCAATTTACATATACTTTATACAATGAAATTCATCCTTTGCCAAAAATCCATCATTCTAATATCATAATTTAAATAAGAACATACTTATATTCCTTTTAGTACATTATAATATTACTTTCTATTTGGATCAATGATAGATAGATAGATAGATAGATAGATAGATAGATAGATAGACAAATGAATAGATATTACTGTTACTATAGTCATATTGACAGGATATAGAATTATCCAGGGGGCAAGCCTCCGGAAATTTCTATAAGAGATTGCCTAGATTAGGATAGCTGGAAGATGCATTCTAACTGTGGGCAGTAACATTCCATGGGTAAGAGTCCTGGAATGAATAAAAGAAGAAAGGGGTCTGAGTGTGAGTACTCAAAACTTTCTGCTTCCTGCTGGGACACAATGTGACTGGCCACCTCCTGTGTCTGTGGCCATACCATCCTAGGGTGGTAACTATACCACCTGGAACTATAGGTCAAAATAAACCTTTTCTTTCTTAAGAGTCTTCTCGGTGGGTGTCTTGTTGCTTCAACAAGTTACTATATAGTTTATGAGAGAGTTATGTTAAGAAACATAATTTATATGATGATGGTAACTCTGTTGGAAAGGTTAACAGGTGGAAACGCAGAGAAAAGCTTATGTTTCACCCATCGCTGAAGAATGACTCTTCAAAGATTCCTTCTTTCTCAGAAAAGGACAATCTTTTTCCACTAAAAGCTTCAAATTATTAGTAAAGGCACATTAAGGAGGTCAATCTGCCCCACTTAAATATACCAATTAGAATAGTAATCTCATAGTGAAAATAACTCTCTCAGAGAAATATCCAGAAAATATTGGACTAAATTAATCAGCAAGTTAGCATAAAATAACCACTTTGTTTACTTCATTATTTGGACCTTCAGGTCTTAGTTGCTATTCAGAGCTCTGAGTTTTGAGAATCACTTTCTACAATGTTTTCCACACTGCTTTGATGACAATATCACAGAGTTTGGCAAAGTCATGAGGCCTATGTCTTGGTCCATTTTTACTTATTCAGATACAAAGAATGATGTTGTTACCTGAATAAACCAAAAATGTAATACACAGCTCTGAAAGGAGGTGAGATGGATGAATTAAGACATGAGTTTTATGAGTCTTGATGAGGAATTTGACATTTTGACATTTTGAACTGTCATATCCCTTCCAGAGAACAGGTGGAAGTCTTTTTAATGGCTTTTAAAAACAGGTGGTCAGGTCATTAAGAAGTTATTAATGACATCATTGTCATTGGGAACAGAGGTATGTGGCATAAGGTGAAAATCCTTTGTCAATTTGTTTGAGAGGTTGAAGTGTCCATGTAAAAAGTTCAAAGAAGGTAGGAAGATCTATAAGAGTATACTTCAAAAGAATAGCTGTGAACATCAGAGAGCAGGGAGAATCCCATGGACTGCCAGGGAATAGCATGGAAATATCAGACAGCAGGGATGGGAGAATTCCATGGACTGCCAGGGAATGCTCCCTCTCAGATTTGCCACTGGGAGTGTCCTGACTATAAGAGACAGATTTTGTATCTCCTCCCATGGGTATTTTGATCTCTTTCTAAGAAGGACCGAAGTATCCACGCTTTGGTCTTTCTTCTTCTTGAGCTTCATGTGGTCTATGAATAGTATCTTGGGTATTCCAAACTTCTGGGCTAATATCCACTTATCAGTGAGTGCATACCATGTTTGTTCTTTTTGTGATTGGGTTACCTCACTCAGAATGATATTTTCTAGTTCCATCCATTTGTCTAAGAATTTCATGAATTCATCGTTTTTTAGTAGCTGAGTAGTACTCCATTGTGTAAATGTACCACATTTTCTGTATCCATTTCTCTGTTGAAGGACATCTGGGTTCTTTCCAGCTTCTGGCTATCATAAATAAGGCTGCTATGAACATAGTGGAGCATTTGTCCTTATTACATGTTGGAGAATATTCTGTGTATATTCCCAGGAATGGTATAGCTGGGTCCTCAGGTAGTACTATGTCCAGATTTCTGAGAAACTGCCAAAGTGAAGGAAAGGCCATTCAGTGACTGTGCCACCTGGGAATCCATCCCATATAGAGTTACCAAAACCTGTCACTATTGTGGATGCCAACAAGTCCTTGCTAACAGGAGCCCAATAATATATCTGTCTCTTGAGAGGTTTTGCCAGTGTCTGACAAATACAGAAGTGGATGCCCACAGCCATCCATTGGACTGAACACAGGTGTCTTAGTCAGGGTTTCTATTCCTGCACAAACATCATGACCAAGAAGCAAGTTGGGGAGGAAAGGGTTTATTCGGCTTACACTTCCATACTGCTGTTCATCACCAAAG
>LR753918.1:0-44008 GCA_902729485.2 Mus minutoides | reverse complement strand
GTTCCCAATGGAGGAGCTAGAGAAAGGACACAAGGAGCTGAAGGGGTTTGCAGCCCCATGGGGGGAACAACAATATGAACCAACCAGTACCCCCCAGTGCTCCCAGGGACTAAACCACCAACCAAAGAATACAAATGGAGGGACTCAAGGCTCCAGCTGCATGTGCAGCAAAGGATGGCCTTGTGGGACATCAATGAGAGGAGATGCCCTTGGTCCTGTGAAGGCCCTATGCCCCAGTGTAGGGGAATACCAGGACAGGGAAATAGAAGAAGGTAGGTTAGTGAGCAGGGGGAGGGAAAAAGGGAGGGTGGTTTTCAGAGGGGAAATGAGGAAAGGGGGAAAAATTTGAAATGTGAATAAAGAAAATACATAATAATAAAAAGATACAGATTTTATAGAAATCATTGTGCAAAATTATCATACACTTTTGAAACTAACCCCACATACAAACAAAATGCAAAGGTCAGGATCCAGAATAAAAGACATTCCCCTTTCATATTGGCAAAGGCTGATCTTTGCCATCATGCCACAGGAAGGTGGGCGTGCTTTGCCTGGTTACAACACTCTAAAGAAATCGTCATGATATCATATAGGAAAAAGAAGCCTGAGCTAGTTCTATAAAACTGCTAGAGTGAGTGAGAAAGGCCAAATCACTTGCCTCTGGTAAGATGTGAATGGCTCTACGTTATGAACCACAGGGAAAACTGTCTCTGTTGATTAAATGTATAATCTTTCTGTATGTAGTCCCCAATATAATAATATCTAAACATCTGCTTCCCTACCATATAAGTTTCTACCAGCTCCATCTGTCTTAGTGGAGAGACACTCTGACCACAGCAATTCTTATAAGGGAAAGAATTTAATTGAGGCTGGCTGAAAGTTTCAGAGGTTTAATCCATTATCATCATGGTGGGAAGTATGGCAGCATGCAGGCAGGCATGGTGTTAGAGAAGTAGCTGAGAGTTTTCTGTCTGAAGACAGTAAGAAGAGAGACACACTGAAACTGGCTTGGGCTTTGGAAACTCCATTCAAATAGTGCCACTCCCTCATGACCAAGCTTTCAACTTGTGAGCTTATTGGACTTTTCTCATTCAAAGCATCAAACTGTCATAAAATAGATTTTACTTTTCAGAGTATTTTTTGAGTTAGTTCTTAGAGTGGTTTTAGGTGGCAAAGATGAACAGGAAGTACCGAGGGCTCCTTAAATGAACAGGAAGTACCGAGGGCTCCTTTGATTCTGAGCCTATGCAGCTTCCCTGCTGTCAGCCATTTCTAAAATGTAAAATTGTCACTCTCTAAGGACATTATAAAAATAGTGCTTGCGAGGCAATGCTGCCTCAGAGGCTGTCATCACTCACATCTTTCTTTCTTTCTTTCTTTCTTTCTTTCTTTCTTTCTTTCTTTCTTTCTTTCTTTCTTTGCTTTTTTTTGATTTATTATTAGAGAATTTCTTCATTTACATTTCAAGTGTTATCCGAAAAGTCCCCTATACCCTTCCCCCCCCCCCCTGTTTCCTTACCCTCCCACTCTCACTACTTGGCCCTGGCATTGCCCTATACTGGGGCATATAAACATTGTTAGACCAAGGGCCTTTCTTCCCCAATAATGGCCAACTAGGCCATCTTCTAATACATATGCAGCTAGAGACATGAGCTCTGGGGGTTCTGATTAATTCATATTGTTGTTCCATCTATAGGGTTGCAGACCCCTACAGCTCTTGGGTATTCTCTCTAACTCCTACATTGGGGACCCTGTGTTCTGCCCTATAGATGATTGCACTCACATCTTTCTAAAACTGCTCAGATATGTCTTCTTAGACCTTTGAGAGGCAGTGGAGTTCCTGGGAGAAGGAAACCCCCTTAGTTCACTGTGATTAGCTTCTCCCATAGCTGGGTGGTGATAACTAGGTGCTATGGTATTAATTATGCAGCAGTAGGGTCAATTTGCTTCTCCCCAAACAATGGTCCAAGATGTCCAAATTATCCCTCTGTGAGAATCAGCAGCCATCATGGCTCCACCCTTTCTCCCACAGCAATGAGAATTTCCCTTCTATTTTGCCTTACCTTAGATTTATTGATTGACTGTTTTCTTCTGACCACCGCTTTATTCTCCAACTTTTTTGCATTGCTTTTGTCTCCAATGATTCATCAGTACCATGTTTTCAGGCCTTCCTTCCTCTAATCAGGAGGGCCTGGGTTTGTTTGTTGTTTGTTTGTTTGTTCTAGGATGCCGGTGACTGGTGACAACATGATCAATGCGCCTTCCTCAACAGGCCTGGCACTTATCCATAGGGCCATGGTTAACATTCTCATCACTTGGCAGGTTCACTTGTTGTGGATTGGGCAAGTATTGATGATGTGTTTACTGTTACTAATCACTGTCATGATTCACATATATTTGGCATCATACTGCTTACTGGGTGTTTATTCTGGGCAGACACTGTACAAAGCACCCAGGATATGCCATCTCATTTAACTCCTTTGATCAACTCTGATTTGCAGATATTATGTCCATTTTTATGAAGCAGCTGATAACAGAAATTTAGTACAAGCCAGTTCTCTGAGTAACGTTATATGACAATTTCCGATAGGAGCAAACGAAAAACATCATTTTGTAACCTATTCTTTATGCTGACTAGACAGTGTCTTTGGTCACTTGTCATATGTCATTTTAAATGGGACTACAATGGCACATGCCATGAAAGGAACATCAGTTTTTTAGTTGACATTCACTTGCTTCAATGAACCCCTGGTGACTGCCTCCCAGGACAGATTTCTGAGCTCTATGGTGCCTTCTTTATAATGGTGGATTCTGTGTCAATTACTTCTCTGTTGAAAGGCTGAAAGCCCATTTTCTTTCTATGGGAGGGGCCAGTCTGGACTCAGACTGAGAGCTCGCGTTGCTTGAAAATGGTTCAGATAGAGTTGTCTTTAAAGCTTCTCCTCTACTCCTGGTTTAGCCTCCACAGCTGCTCATGGGGTTTCACTGTGTCTGTCACACCCTTGTTAGTGTGCAGACTCTCAGGGCGGGCAGGATCCATTGTCTTCTCACTTGCTCATTACCTTTGAAAATTGGGCAACCTCTTCAAGGCCTGCCAGTCTTAGTTTGTTCCTGTGGAAAATGAGAACCGCAGTGGAACTTACCTCATGATAAACAAATGCTTAAATTCTATTAAGTTCAACACATAGGTAAGTGTTTCTGTCCCAGAGCTCAGCCAAGCTAGCTAGCGATATGAACAGATCTGCCTGACCCTGCTTTACACATCTATGTAAATGGTTTAGTAAGTATTCATATAACCCAAGAGAGGAGGAAAAGATGATTTGAGCAAAATAAATTACATAAGACACATCTAAAACTGAGTATTGCTATTGTTATTTTTACCACAAAGCCTTCCCTCCTATATCCACCTATCAGAAATGGCTTCTGTAGGCA
Source organism: Mus minutoides (assembly GCA_902729485.2). Classification (NCBI taxonomy): domain Eukaryota; kingdom Metazoa; phylum Chordata; class Mammalia; order Rodentia; family Muridae; genus Mus; species Mus minutoides. Next base: position 40,576 of record LR753918.1, on the reverse strand, counting down.
TGTAGAATATATACTTGATTTAAGCAAGTAGAACTATCTATTTCAGCTCTTACTTGCATTTTTTTTCCTTTTTATAAGTCACTCAATGAGAGTTCAAGTCAACCTTGCCATCTACAAAATCTCCCCTACCTGTATCTCCATTTAAACACTATTTGCATATGCATGATTTTAGGTCTTATATACTATATAAATATGACTGCTTAGGGAGAGTTATTCTCATTCATCCATTCAGCATCCACTTTGAGAGCCAGCTGTAGACCACTATTGCCTTAAGGTCTGAAGCTACCAGAGCAAACAAGGCATGTGGGCTCATACACTTGACTCTGTCAGTTTGGGGTTGAGAAACATGCTGGTGATATAGGACAAGGACATGATAGAAATGGAAAAATGATGGCATTGAGTTGGTAAGTTCTATCATTGGGAGGTCAGGATGTTAATTATTTTAGAAGGAGGCCTCGGGTGTTCTTCCTTTGGTCATGTTCCCTTGAGAAGACTGGGTTTTTGCTTTTCTGTCTCATTACTGCTATCTGACCTTGTCCTACCCATATCCTTTGTCCACCCATCATGCCTGTGGCTTCTATTAGAACTGTATCTTGGATGTTTGCTCAAATTGTGCCTCTCCTTTAATATTTTTTCTCATGTTTTCATGGAAAAACTGTGAAAACTAAGTTCAGTCATTCTTAAGATTAATAATTATTGATTAGTGGCAATCTGTTAAAGATAAGGAAGACTATTATAAGAAAATCCACTGTTTATATAATAATTGTCTGTGTAGTTCATAAAGGCTAATTATCCCCCAAAGTGCCAAAAAAATATACACCAGTACCTGTAGATCATTTATATTCCCTGGGTACTGTTTGGCAGGAATGAGTGTAAAGAGGAGAGATTGCTAAGTAATGAGATCTCGATCCAAAAGCAGATACATAAACTGCTGGCAAGTCAGGAATTAAAGAAGGCTTTACTGCTGGTTGCAGTCAGAAGAAGGCAGGATTAGTGAAAATCCTGCAGAAAGATGCTCTGTTCTCTCACATAATTTTGGGGTAGACATGCTCCAAGGCTATGGTTTTTTTTTTTTTTTTTTTTTTAACATATTCTGATATATTATATTTTCCTCTGATTTTTATTCCATTCCTTATTGCATCTATCAGCTTCTGTGTCTCTAGTTATTTTTTCTTGTATTTCTTTTTATCTTCGTATATTCAAAGACCCATTTAACATGCTGTGGGGAAGGTTATTGCACTGAACACCATCCGTACTGGGAACTCTGGGACGGTTAATGACAGAAGCAAAGAGACTGGATCAACTTCAACTTCTAGTTCAGCTCTAGTCTCCCTGAACTTCTTTCTGATATGTTACACAAGGCTTTTCTGCCAAGAACTAGCCTAGGCTTGGAGAGGTGTTTGGGTTCCTTAAAGAAGAGGTGTCTGGGAGTGGTTAAACAAAGGACTCAGAGTCAAATTGTGGGTCAAAGCTGATGGTCTATGTTCTGCTCCAGTCGGCTTTCCAGGCTGTTCTTTCTCAGTGTTCTGCTCTCTCAAGACAGCCTTTTCTTACTATTCTAAAAACTCTCTGGCTTGCTTATCTCTTGCAGACCAAAATCCCAGTTTCACTTTCACTTTTACATATCAATTCAGTCTTTACCCCAGGTTCCCTTTTGATTCTCCCACAAAATAGCATCCCATGACCCCAGCCCTTGATTCTTAGAGACAGCAAGCACAATCACAAATAATAAGATAAATGGGTAGAACCGCACCCTGAAATTACCATTCTGACCATGCCTGGATCTGAACTAGCTCTGTCCCAGGCTGACCTTATAAATGTAACAAACAATAACTCAAAAACTTAGCTGGGGGAATGTCACTACTCCCTAAACTTCTTTATCACCTTCCTTAGTATCTTTCTGACATGCTAGTTCATTGTAGCTGCCTCTGTATCTTTAGCTCTGTGAAGCTCCTTATACAATTCAAATTGCATCCTATATTTTGCATAATTGAGAACTTATATATTTTCAAACTCATGTTTTCAGAATTTTTCCCATAGCCTAAGGGCTGTTCTGAAGGCCAGTGTTCTACCATTTTGCTGAGACATAGACATCTTCATCTTCTCCTGTTCCTGATCATCATGGAGTCATTAATATTAGCAGAGAGGACATTCCTCAAAGGAGGAATGTGAAAATATGTACACTACTATATAACCTTGCCTTTCACCTACAGCAACCATTGACACTCATGGAGGCCCACACCATGCTGGCTTTGTTCCAAGGGCAGGAAGCCACGTTAAAGTGTCCCTTACATAGCCAAGCCAGACTCACATGGCACCTTTCTTTTTTCCTGACCCTTTCCTTCTCCTTACAAGCTTAGATATAACACCAATAAAAAGCAAATGTAAATAAATAAAATATCAAATAAAAAAGCAAAAATCCCAAAGCAGAACAAAACTGATCTTACAGTAAACACACACATAGTCTCTGCTTGTTTGTTTTTAATATCTTTTTTAGATTGGACCTCTGTCCAGTCTGGGTTAGCTTGGAACCCAGCCTGAAAGTCATTCAGTAACCCAGACTGGCCTTGAACTCTTAGCAATCCTGCTGCCTCAGCATCTTGAGTTCTTCTCGTAATACTTCTTAGCTGAAGATAATAAGATGCTTAAACATTATCCTCACACAGCTAAAAGTATATGCAACATATATTTTTAAATTACATATTATTTAGTTTTAGAAGATTTTTTAAAATAAAATTTACAGAAATCACAGAGAATGTCATAAAGCCAGGCATAGTACTTAAAAAAAAAAGATAATTTGAGTAATATGTGTTAACTATCTAACTTGGAACAGTTATTTTTAGAGTATTCACTAGTCCACTTAAGGCATTGACAATTTCTAGAATAAACTTCGGTTCTTGGGGTAAGAAGTCTTGATAAATACTGAAATTCTTTTCTGTTCTATAGATGACTTTGCTAAGGGAGGACTGGGGATATTCTGTTTATAAAATTCCACATGTTATTGTTTGTTTGTCTTCCTAAGATAGAGTATCTCAGTGTAGCCCTGACAGTCCTACAACTTGCTCTGTAGACTGGGCTGCCCTTGAACTCACAGAGATCTGCCTGAGTGCTGGGATTAAAATTGCATGCCACCACTGCCTGGCCCTAGTTCATTTTAAGAATTAGACCATGAAAAATCACATTTAGCCAGTGAAAGGCTTTATCTGGAGCCTCAGCTGACTCATCTGGCTGATAATGAGACCATCCTATCAATGCTTGAAATTTAAATTAATTGTATGGCTAAGATTTGCACATTATTATGTTATATTATGGAAATGACAATTGAACTTTTTTTTTTAAATTGGATATTTTCTTTATTTACATTTCATTTTTTCCTCTTTCTATGTCTCCCCTTTGGGAACCCCTATTCCATACCCCCTCCCCTGCCTTTATGAGGGTGCTTCCCCACTCACCCACCCACTCCCGTCTTCCTGTCTGACATTACCCTACACTGGGATGTCAATCACCCTCAGGCCCAAGGGTCTCTCTTCCCACAGATGTCCAACAAGGCCATCCTCTGCCACATATATGGCCGAGCCATGGGTCCCTTCATGTGTATTCTTTGATTGATGGTCCAGTCCTTGGAAACTCTGGAAGCTCTGGCCAGTTGACACTGCTGCTACCCTCATAGGGCTGCAAGCCCCCTCAGCTCTTTCAGTCCCTTCATCAACTCGTCCATTGGTCACCCTGCACTCAGTCCAATGGTTGGCTGTGAGTATCCACCTCTGTATTTGTCAGGCTCTAACAGGAGACAGCTATATCAGGCTCCTGTCAGCTAGCATTTCTTTCTTCTTTCTTTCTTTCTTTCTTTCTTTCTTTCTTTCTTTCTTTCTTTCTTTCTTTCTTTCTTTCTTTCTTTCTCTCTCACTCTCTCTCTCTCTCTCTCTCTCTCTCTCTCTCTTTTGTTTGTTTGGTTTTTTTTTTCTGAGACAGGGTTTCTCTGTGTAGCCCTGGCTGTCCTAAAACTCACTCTGTAGACCAGGCTGGCCTCAAACTCAGAAATTCACCTGCCTCTGCCTCCTAAGTGCTGGGATTAAAGGCGTGTGCCACCATGCCCGGCTAATCAGCTAGCATTTCTTGACATCCACGATAGTGTCCTGGTTTGGTGACTATACAAGGGATGGATCCCCAGGTGGGATAGTCTCTGAATGGCCTTTCCTTCAGTCTCTGATCCACACTTTGTCTCTGTATTTCTTCCTGTGAATATTTTGTTCCCCCTTCTAAGAAGCACTGAAATATCCACATTTGATCTTTCTTCTTCGTGGGGTTTCATATGGTCTGTGGATTGAATCTTGGGTATTCCAAGATTTTGTGTTAATATCCACTTATCAGTGATTGCATACCACGTGTGTTATTTTGTGACTGAGTTACCTGACTCAGGTCGATATTTTCAAGTTCCAACCATTTGCCTGTGAATTTCATGAAGTCGTTATTTTTAATAGTTGAGTAGTATTCCGTTGTGTAAATGTACCATATTTTCTGTATCCATTCCTCTGTTGAGGGACATGTGGGTCCAATTTTCTGAGGAACTGTCAGACTGCTTTTGAGAGTGCTTGTACCAGTTTACAATCCCACCAGCACTGGGGAGTGTTCCTCTTTCTCCACATCCACACTAGCATCTCCTCTTACCTGAGTTTTTCACCTTAGCCATTCTGACTGCTGTGAGGTAGAATCTCAGGATTGTTTTGATTTGCATTTTCCTGATGACTAAGAATGTTGAACATTTCCTTACATACTTCTCAGCAATTCTATAGTCCTCAGTTGAGAATGCTTTGTTTAACTCTGTACCCCATTTTTAATAGGGTTATTTGATTATCTGGAGTATAACTTCTTGAGTTCTTTGTAAATTTTGGATATTAGTCCTCTATCGGATGTAGGATTGGTAAAGATCTTTTCCCAATCTGTTGGTTGCTGTTTTGTACTATTGACAGTGTCCTTTGCCTTATAGAAGCTTTGCAATTTTATGAGGTCCCATTTATCTATTGTTGATTTAGAGCATAAGCCATTGGTGGTCTGTTCAAGAAATTTTCCCCTCTGCCCATGTATTTGAGGCTCTTCCCCACTATCTCTTCTATTAGATTCAGTGTATCTGGTTTTATGTGGAGGTCCTTGATACAGTTGGACTTGAGCTTTGTTCAGGGGGATAAGAATGGATCGATTTGTATTCTTCTACATGTTGACCTCAAGGTGAACCAGCACCATTTGTTGAAAATGCTGTCTTTTTTCCAGTAGATGGTTTTAGCTTCTTTGTCAAAGATCAAAAATCAAGTGACCATAGGTGTAAGGGTTCATTTCTGGGTCTTCAATTCTATTCCATTGATCTACCTGCCTATCACTGTACCAAAACCATGTAGTTTTTTTTTTTTTTTTTTATCACTTTTGCTCTGTAATTCAGCTTCAGGTGAGGGGTGGTGATTCCCCCAGAAGTTCTTTTATTGTTGAGAAGAGTTTTTGTTATCCTGGCTTTGTTTTTCTTTTGTTTGTTTTTTTTTTGTTTGTTTGTTTGTTTTTTGTTACTCCAAATGGATTTGAGAATTTCTCTTTCTAACTCTATGAAGAATTGAGTTGGAATTTTGATAGTGATTGCATTGAATCTGTAGATTGCTTTCTGCAAGATAGCCATTTTTACTATATTTATTCTACCAATCCATGACCATGGGAGATTTTTCCATCTTCTGAGGTCTTCTTTGATTTCTTTCTTCAGAGACTTGAAGTTTTTGTCATACAGATCTTTTACATGTTGGGTTAGTTACACCAAGATATTTTATACTACTTGTAACTATTGTAAAGTGTGTCATTTCCCTAGTTTCTTTCTCAGCCTGTTTATCCTTTGAGTATAGGTAGGCTACTGATTTTTATATCCAAACACTTTGCTAAAGTTGTTTACAGCTGTTGGAGTTCACTGGTGGAATTTTTGGGCTCCCTTAAGTATACTATCCTATCATCTGCAAATAGTGATATTTTGACTTCTTCCTTTCAAATTTGTATCTCTTTGACCTCCTTTTGTTATTTAATTGCTCTAGCTAGAACTTTAAGTACTATATTGAATAGGTAGGGAGAGAGTGGGCAGCCTTATCTAGTCCCTGATTGTAGTGGGATTGCTTCAAGTTTCTCTCCATTTACTTTGATGTTGGCTACTGGTTTGCTGTATATTGCTTTTTATTATGTTTAGGTATGGGCCTTGAATTCCTGATCTTTCCAAGACTTTTATCATAAAGGGATGTTGGATTTTGTCAAATGCTTTTTCAGTATCTAATGAAATGATCATGTGGCCTTTTTCTTTGAGTTTGTTTATGTAGTTTGTTTGTTTACATTGATGCATTTCTGTATATTGAATCATCCCTGCATCTCTGGGATGAGGCCTACTTGAATGATCATTTTGATGTGTTCTTGGTTTCGGTTTGAGAGAACTTTCTTGATTATTTTTGCATCAATATTCATAAGGGAAATTGATCTGAAGTTCTCTTTCTTTGTTGGGTCTTTGTGTGATTTTTGTTATCAGTGTAACTTTGGCTTCATGGAATGAATTAAGCAGTGTTCCTTCTATTTCTATTTTGTGGAATAGCTTGAAGAGTGTTGGTATTAAGTCTTATTTTCAGGTCTGATAGAACTCTGCACTAAACCCATATGGTCCTGGGCTTTTTTTGGTTGGGAGACTTTTAATGACTGCTTCTATTTCTTTAGGGGTTATAGGACTGTTTAGACGGTTTATCTGATCCTGATTTAACTTTGGTATTTGGTATCTGTCTAGAAAATTGTCCATTTCATCCAGATTTTCCAGTTTTGTTGAATATAGGCTTTGTAGTAGGATCTGATGATTTTTAAAATTTCCTTGGTTTCTGTTGTTATGTCTCCATTTTCATTTGTGATTTTATTAATTTAGATACTCTCTCTGTGCCCTCTGGTTATTCTGGCTAAAGGTTTATCTATCTTGTTGATTTTCTCAAAAAACCAGCTCATGGTTTTGTTGATTCTTTGTATAGTTCTTTTTGTTTGTACTTGATTGATTTCAGCCCTGTGTTTGATTATTTCCTGCTATACCTCTTGGGTATATTTCCTTCCTTTTGTTCTAGAGCTTTCAGGTGTCCTGTCAAGCTAATAGTGTATGCTGTTTCCAGTTTCTTTTTGGAGGTACTCGGAGCTGAGTTTTTGTCATAGCACTGCTTTATGCCCCATAAGTTTGGGTATGCTGTGCCTTCATTTTCATTAAATTCTAAAGAGTCTTTAATTTTTTTCTTTATTTCTTTCTTGACCAAATTATTATTCAGTAGGGCATTGTTCAACTTTCAGGTGTATGTGAGCTTTCTGCTGGTTTTGTTGCTATTGAAAAGCAGCCTTAGTCCCTGGTGATCTGATAGGATGCATGGGATTATTTCAATCTTCTTATATCTGTTGAGGCCTGTTTTGTGAATAATTATATGGTCAATTTTGGAGAAGGTACCATTAAATACTGAGAAGAAGGTACATTCTTTTGTTTTAGGATGAAATGTTCTATAGATATCTGTTAAATCCATTTGTTTCATAACTTCTGTTAGTTTCACTGTGTCTCTAGTTTGTGTTTCCATGATCTGTCCATTGCTGAGAGTGGGGTGTTGAAGTCTCCCACTATTATTGTATGAGGTGCAATGTGTGCTTTGAGCTTTGATAAAGCTTATTTTATGAATGTGGATGCCCTTGAATTTGGAGCATAGAATTGAGATCTCGTCTTGGTAGGTTTTTCATTTAATGAATATGACGTATCCTTCCTTTTGCTAACTTTTTGATAAAAGCTGATTTTATTTGATATTAGAATGGCTACTCCAGCTTGTTTATTGTAACCATTTGCTTGGAAAATTGTTTTCCAGGACTTTATTCTGAGGAAGTGTCTGTCTTTGTCACAGAGGAATGTTTCCTATATGCAGCAAAATTCTGTGTCCTGTTTACCTAACCAGTCTGTTAGTCTATGTCATTTTGTTAGGGAATTGAGTCCATTGATGTTAAGAGATATTAAGGAATAGTGATTGTTACTGCATGTTATTTTGTCATTAGAGGTGGAATTATGTTTGTGTGGCTATCTTCTTCTGTGTTTATTGAAAGATTACTCCTTGCTTTTTTTTAAAAAAGATTTATTTATTTATTATATGTAAGTAAGTACACTGTAGCTGTCTTCAGACACTCCAGAAGAGGGCGCCAGATCTCGTTATGGATGGTTGTCAACCACCATGTGGATGCTGGGATTTGAACTTATCACCTTCGGAAGAGCAGTCGGGTGCTCTTAACCGCTGAGCCATCTCACCAGCCCCTACTCCTTGCTTTTTTAGGGTGTATTTTCCATCCTTGTGTTGGCATTTTTCACCTATTATCTTTTGTCGGGCTGAATTTGAGGAAAGATATTGTGAAATTTGGTTTTGTCATAGAATATCTTTGTTTTTTCATCTATGGTAATTGAGAGTTTTGCTGGGTATTGTAGCCTGGGCTTGCATTTGTGTTCTCTTAGGGTTTGTGTGACATCTGCCCAGGATCTTCTGGCCTTTATAGTCTCTGGTGTTAAGACTGGTGTAATTCTGATAGTTCTGCCTTTATATGTTATTTGACCTTTTCCCCTTACTGCTTTTAATATTATTTCTTGGTTTTGTTTATTTGGTGTTTTGACTATTATGTGGTGGGAGGAATTTTTTTCTGTTCCAATCTATTTGGAGTTCTGTAGGCTTCTTGTATGTTCATGGGTATCTATTTCTTTAGGTTAGGTTAGTTTTCTTCTATAATTTTGTTGAAGATATTTACTGGCCCTTTAAGTTGGGAATCTTTGCTCTCTCTATACCTATTATCTTTAGGTTTGGTTTTCTCATTGTGTTCTGGATTTCCTGGATGTTTTGGTTTAGGAGCCTTTTGCATTTTGTTTTTTCTTTTGACTATCGTGTCAATGTTTTCTATGGTGTCTTTTGCACCTGAGATTCTCTCTTCTATCTCTTGTATTTTTTGGTGATGCTTGCATCTATGACTCTGATCTCTTCCCCAGGTTTTCTATCTCCAGGGTTATCTCCTTTTGTGATTTCTTTCTTTCTATTTTTTCTTCTATTTCTATTTTGAGATCCTGAATGGTTTTGTTCAATCTTTACCTGTTTGGTTGTGTTTTCCTGAACTTCTGTAAGGGATTTTTGTGTTCCTCTTTAAGGACTTCTAGCTGTTTACCTGTGTTCTCCTGTATTTCTTTAAGGGAGTTATTTACATCCTTCTTAAAGTCCTCTATCATCATCATGAGATGTGACTTCTAACGAGAGTCTTGCTTTTCTGGTGTTTTGTGGTTTCCAGGGTGCTATGGTGGGGGAACTGGGTTCTGATGATGCCAAGTAGCCTTGGTTTCTGTTGCTTATGTTCTTGCCCTTTCCTCTTGCCTCTTCCAGCACTCCTGGACGAGCAGCTTTCTCCTGGCGGTATTTGGGTATGGAGTGCTGTGGGTGAACTTTATTTTTAATATTAAAACAGAGAAGTTTTAAAAATTAAAAACTGAAAGCACATTCCAAGTTATCTACAAGGCACTGCTGTGCCTACAGTGTGACCCCTTCTGTTACTCATGATGTCCAGTTTAACACACAAAGGACCTCAAGATTCTGTGAAGTCTTGCAGCTGTCAAAACAGAAAGCAGAAACTATGGGTCAGAGGACATACTCCAAAGTCAATTTATGCATTTACAGTCTATTCCTAGCCTAAAGCATTATCTCATGACTTTGTCAAAAATTCAACTTTCCACATTTCATTTTCCTTAATTCTAAAATAAGGAAATAATATCAATGTCAAAGATTATAATAATTAAATGACATGTACCAGGGATTCTTAGTCACTTTTTTTTGTACAATAGAATCTGTTAACACAGTTAAAACTAACATCTAGGTTAATAAAGATAATCAATTATATTGAATACAATAAAAAAGATAGTGTCTTTGACATAGTAATATATGTGATTAACATATTAAATGCAAAGGATCTGATGATGATATGCATAATTTCAAGGTACTATGAGGATAAATAAGTTTTACAAAATAGTTATTGTAAGTATAATATGTGAGAAAAAGAATTTGTTTTTTATTGAAGTAATATAAGGTTTTGTTAAATGAAATAATGGGTTGGGGCTATAATTTAATCATATTTTATGTTTTTCAAATTTATTTTATTGTTTTAAATGCAAAGTGTTTTTCTGCATGTATGTTTATGCACTGTGTGTTTGCCTGATTCCCAGGAAGCCTGGAAAAAAGAGACAGTTGTGACCTACCCTGTGTTACTGGAAATCAAACCTATGAAAGAGCCCTATGGAAGAACATCCAGTGCTCTTGACCTCTGAGTCATCTCTCGATCCTCAGGGCAACTTTTCTGGCTCGGACCAAATATTTGACTCAAAGAAGGAGTGCTTATTGCTCATAGTAAGGAAAATAGCCCATCTCCATGGAGAGTACATGTTTAAAGGTTTATGAAGTAGCAGGTCACATTGCTTCTGTAGTCAGGAAACAGAACATGGACTAGAAGTGTGTCTTATGTATTAAATCTCAGTGACCCAGTTCCTTCAACAAAGCTCTAGTTCTAAAACTTCTACAACATTCCCAAACAATCCACCAGATAGAGACCAGGTATTCAAATACACATTCAAGGCCCTAGATTTGATCTCAGGTACTAGAGAGGGGTAAAAGTTAAATTTTAGTAAAAGGTATGTAGAGCTACAATTTAAATAGATATGTGACTTTTTCTGTGTTTTGAATTAAGAATCATCATTTCAGAAAGTGAAAGTGTAAACTTGTAATTATTAATTTAGTGATAACTTTTTAATCTTCTCATAAGATGGGCCAGTAAAGGCACTTGTCCCCAAGCCTGACAACCAGCACCAGATATAGAAGGAGAGAACCGGTTCCTGAAAATTGTCCTCTGACCTCCACATGCACATACTAGGGTATTTCATCCTCTCTTCCCACAGAAAAGAAGTAAAAATATATTAAAAGACATTTAACATATTAAGAAGCCAAATTTTCAATAAATAATAATAATAAACAAGCAGCCATGTGCTAGTGATCTCTGGTGGCATCTCATTAATAATTTATATAACACTACACATTTTTTAGCATTTGCCAGTTCCAACTGGTAGAGACTCATTTCAATACAGGTCCTTAGTGTTGTAGTCTCCGGAAATATCTTTGAAGAATAGTGTTTGCTTGTGCTTGTAGTTTTGGTTATTGTTCTTAGGTGTTCATAAAGCCACAGAAGTGAGCTTTATTCTTGATGTTTTTAAGCCCAAAGAAACTATCAAAAATATGGAGGTATCTCTTTTATCAAAATGCTGTGCAAGGTTGTCTTGTTAAAACCAAATATACCTTTGCATCTCTTTTAAGTTTCCTTGTCCATCTTCATACTACTATGCTTCTGTTCTCCTCTCTGCAGTCTGTCACATTGGTTTGCCAATTTCTTCAGATGTTTCTTTAGAATTATCTGGGAAAGAATCCTGTGACTCAACAGAGAGTTTGAAAACTTCCCAAAACCTCTTCTCACTCATTTAAAACTCATAGGTCCATTTACGGATAGTGTTCCAACATGTGAGCCTTGCTATTCGCTAAACTCCCAGTTGGATGCTGCAGTGTATATCTTGATAGATTTCATAAACTGACTTCACTACCATCTAAATAAAAGATCAAGAAACTATTCTGAATCCCTCTTCTATTCTTCTGTAATACTACCTGCTCCCAGCAAGAGTTACATGCCTTCGACTCATTGGTGATGCTTGTAATCTATATCCACACTGGATTAGAGACCTACCTGGCTTAGTCAAGAAACTGCTGCAGAAGCCTGAGGACTTGGGTTTAAAGCCTCAGCAACCATGTACTAGCTAATATGTTGATGAGTACATGATCTAACTCTTGGGAGGTCAGAGAGAGGATGGTCCCTAGAGCCCACTGGCCAATCAGCCTTGCCAAGTTGGTGATCTCCAGGTTCAGTGAGATACCCTGCCCCCCCCTCCAAAAAATGTGATAAGAGATTGAGAAAAATACCTGATGTCAATTTATGGCCTCCACACGTATGTGAATGCATACAAAGGACATGCACACCTGCAAGCATCACTTGCACACAATCTTGTCTCTACCCATACAACCACACATACATACTGTTCACATGCACAGAGAGACAAGGGAGAAAGGAGAAAAATAGAGAGATAAAGAGAGAGACTGAGTAAGAGGGATGGAGAGAGAAAAAACAGATACAGTTAGATAGATAGATAGATAGATAGATAGATAGATAGATAGATAGATAGACCTATACTGAGAAGTGTAGTTGAAGCTCTTAGGGTCTTATTATTTGAAGGTGAATAGACTAGTGATAGCAGGTCACCCTAGTACTAGGGTATTAGGAGTTCTCATTCTCTAGCTGGTCTATACTTAGCCTCTAGCAATTCATCAAAACTCCACTTATACCAATCTACGAGTTGGCAGCTCCCACAGCTTTCATCCCGGTAAGCTCATATTCTCTGAAAGTCCTTGTGCTTGTCTTTCCAGATTTCATGGTGATAGCATGTACTGTGATGTTAATTCTTTGATGAATTCACAACAATAGCTTACTTTCTATTTATTCTGTGTATTTCTTACAAATACCTGGTGACTACTTTCAGTTAACTTCTTTACATGTGAGAGCTGAAACTGGAAGCTGAACATCTTATTTTTTATGAATAAAATGTGGGGAACTCTGGATTCTCTTCACCATTTTGGACAATGTAATATTTACAGTGTTTCAGTCTGGAAGATATTAAAGTAAATAAAACTAAATGTACTTAAAACCAAGGTAGCCAATCTTAAGTGATTTAAAACTGGTTTGCATATACCTGTGATTTCTCTTACCCAAAATCTCTCCTCTTTGTAACAACTGTACCTGCCAAAAGACCTCTCACAGTGGTTAGAAATGTAGAAAAATATTCAATATAGCTTTTCTTCCATAGGAAATACTCGTAGGTAAGCTGTGAGGGATAAGGTTGAATCCAATAGAAAAATGAAGTGTTGGGATCAGGCAATGTATGGTTTAGGCCATCACAGACCTCCATTATTATGCCTAACTAAGCAGGCTACATTGAAAATAGGAGCAGAAAGAGTAAGGTGGATGTTATTATGGAAAAGACCTTGTGGAGTGTGAGATCTACTCTCTTCATCTTGTGAAATGTTCTTTTCATTTTGAGGGCCCTGCAGAGTTTTCAAAGCATTTACACCATATGCATCATCAGAGAAGGCTGATCCTATTCAAGATTTGAGAGTCTTCTAAATATGCAATTCTGTGACAATTTGTTTCCACTAAGGAATGGTTATATATTTGTGTCTTGGATGCTAACTGTCAGTTTCTATGAGTTATAACACCAGGCTCTTTTTTGTTTGAAAATTGCCAGGTGATATCCTTGGAGCTTATGTTCTTTCTGAAAAAATACAGTGCAGTGTAACTTAGAAAGCAAACAAAATGCTTCCACAAACATTAATGCCTAATTGTCAAAGTGGTAAAGCTCTGCCACTTAGATTGCCAAGATGGTATTCATAGTATTTTTTTTTTTCTAAAATTGCCTATATATTAGTTGTCTGCTATTGCTTTGAAAACACTCCAAAAATTCAGTGGCTGAGATGGACAATAAGGTTTTATATCTTACATGGTTTCTATAAGTAAAAGGTTTGGAAAAGGCCCAGCCAGTCTGTTCTCTCTTGAGGTCTGCTTGTGTGGCTGCAGTGATATGCCACTGGGCTGTAGTTGTTGTGAGGTTCACTTAGGGCTTCAAAATCTGCTGTATCATTATGTATACATATGAGAGAGGGGGCATTTATTTGAGTGAGTTACAGGCTTCAGTCTAGCTAATCCAACAATGGTTGGCTGTGAATGGAAAGGCCAAGAATCAAGTAGATGCTAAGTGTATGAGGCTGTGAGTCTTCAGTATATGCTAGAACCCCAAAGAAGTAGACTCTAATGCCAGTGAAAGAAGGGACTTGTTACCAGGGTGAAGGCAAGAAGGCCAAGGGCACTAAAGCTCTCTTCTTCCATGACCTTATATAGCCTTCATGCAGAAGGCATGCCCCAGATTAGATATGGATTAAAAATCCGAATTAAAAGTGTGTCTTCCCACCTCAAGATTTCAAGTAGAAGTGGATCTTCATAGTTCCAATTCCCTCCCAGGTGTGCCCCTCCATTTTTGGGTTTTAGTTCCAGATATAGTCAAGTTGACACCTAAGCATAGCCATTATACTGCATCACTGGTATAACTGGCAATTTGGTGCTGGCTGTTTCTCAGAGACCTCAGCTTCCTACACCCAGGGCTTCTCCATTGAGTAGCATTGCTGTCTTCAAGGTGCAGTGACTAACTTTCCCTAGACTTAAGAAATTTAAGAATCCTTGAGTGTCCAGGTAGAAGTTTCATGTGTCCTGCAAAGTCTAGCACTGAATTTCACACTGTTACCTTAACTACATTTCAACAGTGCCAAACCTGTTTAAGCACAACAGAATTCTGAAAAGGGGATAGCTAGTAAAACATATGGATCTTTTGGTCTTTTCTCTGGGCAGTGTTGTGGTTAATGGCTAAAATTTCTCCAAAGACTTGGTTGGCAGCTGATGGGATTTGGGAGAGTTATTAGGTCATAAAGATTCTGATCTAATAAATGAACAAATTCAAAAGTTGATATTATTATTGGGAAGTAGTAGAAACTAGGGGATAGGGCTAAGTAGGATAAAGGTAACTGGGGCTGTCCCTTACAGCTGTGTGTATGTGTTGTGTGTGTTGTGTGTGTCTCTCTCTGTGTTTATTTCTTCATAAGTTTGCTTCATTAAATAAAAGATAACCCCAAATACAAATCAATGGTTAGTCATAAGGCATTTCTAGTCAGTGTTGTTCCAAGCTGCTTCTTTCTTTCTTTCTTTCTTTCTTTCTTTCTTTCTTTCTTTCTTTCTTTCTTTCTTTCGATTTTTTATTAGATATTTTCTTAATTTGCATTTCAAATGCTACTCAAAAGTTCCCTATACCCTCCCTCTGCCCTGCTCCCCTACCCACCCACTCCCACTTCTTGGCCCTGGTGTTTCCCTGTATTGGGGCATATAAAGTTTGCAATACCAAGGGGCCTCTCTTCCCAATGATGGCAGACTAGGCCATCTTCTGCTACATATGCAGCTAGAGACACGAGCTCTAGGAGTTCTGGTTAGTTCCTACTGTTGTTCCTCTTCTAGGGTTGCAGACCCCTTCAGTTCCTTGGGTACTTTTCTCTAGCTTCTCCACTGAGGGCCCTGTGTTCCATCCTATAGATGACTGTGAGCATCCACTTCTGTATTTGCCAGGCACTGGCATATGAGACTCATGCTGCTTTTTTCTTTCTTTCCACCTTTTGACAGTATTTGCTGGTTGTCCTGGGCTGTTTTCTGTGTCTGCTTTCATCTGTTTCCTGGCGGCCCTGAGGTAGGCAGCTGTTCTCTAGTATGTACTCACTCTTCTTTGCCGTGCTTAATCTCATCCTATTCTAAAAGCAATGCAGCCACAGACTGAAATATCTGAAACTGCTGTGTGATACTATTTTTGTAGGGAGATGGGAACGAATATCTACTCATCCCAGATAGGGAATTGATAATAAACTAAAGTAATGATATTTTCGAAGAACAACATGGTGAGCCAATATGTTAATAGGGGTTGCTTATAGGAGCATATGTGACTCAAAGGTAGGCATGTCATAGAGAAACTACTCCAGTTATGATGGCAGTTCACAAAAGCTAGAATCCAGCAGATCTCTGCAAGGCTTGCATACATTTCAGTATGTTTAAAAGTCTCTTATAGCTTCTTTTCTGGCAGCTGAAATTCGGGCACCTTCCCCGCCAGAGGAGAGGTGGCCTCCCGGGTCAGCTATGACCCCCAGAGCAGTTAAGAGAGCCATCTTGTCTGCCTGGTCCCTCTGGGACCAGTCTGCACAAAACAGCTGGCTGACTGCAGATGCTGAGCAGCGGACTACAGCTTCTGGGACAGGCAGAAGCACACAGCTTCAGGGACAGACCCCTGTTTCTGGCAGCTGAAATCCGGGGACCTTCCCTGCCAGGAGGGCTGTGACCCCCCCTCCCCCAGCAGGCTGTGCAGGGGAGGGAGCAGACTGCAGAGGCAACCCATCTTCTGGTACAGGCCCCAATTCGGACCTTCATCTTCAACCAGGAGGCAGGTCTGAACACCAGACCTCTGTGCACTTTCCCTGCAAGAGGAGAGCTTGCCTGAAGTGAATACTCTGACCACTGAGACTCAGAAGAGAGCAGGACTCTCAGGACAGCTGAAAGAGGCTAACAGAATCACAAGAGAAACAGGCTCCAGCCAGAGACAACTATAACAACTAACTCCAGGGAATACCAAATGGCGAAAGACAAACGTAAGAATCTTACCAACAGAAAACAAGCTTGCTCAACATCATCAGAACCCAGCATTCCTGCCTCAGCCAGTCCTGGATATCCCAACACACTGGAAAAGCAAGATTTGGATTCAAGATCATATTTCATGATGCTAGAAGAGGACCTTAGGAAGGACTTTAATAACGCACTAAAAGAAATACAGGAGAACAGCGCTAAAAAGGTAGAAGTCCTTAAAGAATCACAAGAAAACAATGCTAAACGGGTAGAAGTCCTTAAAGAGGAAACACAAAAATCCCTTAAAGAATTACAGAAAAACACAACCAAACAAGTGATGGAATTGAAGAAAACTATCCAAGACCTAAAAAGGAACTTGGAAACAATAGAGAAAACCCAAAGTGAGACAATTCTGGAGATAGAAACCCTAGGAAAGAAATCAGGAACCATAGATGCAAGCATCAGCAACAGAATAAAAGAGATGGAAGAGAGAATCTCAGGTGCAAAAGATTCAATAGAGAACATGGGCACAGCAATCAATGAAAATGCAAAAAGATTCTAAAACAAAACATCCAGGAAATCCAGGACACAATGAGAAGACCAAACCTACAGATAATAGGAGTGTATGAGAATGAAGATTCTCAACATAAAGGGCCAGCAAATATCTTCAACAAAATTATAGAAGAAAACTTCCCAAACCTAAAGAGAGAGATGCCGATGAACATACATGAAGCCTACAGAACTCTAAATAGACTGGACCAGAAAAGAAACTCCTCCCGACACATAATAATCAGAACAACAAATGCACTAAATAAAGACAGAATATTAAAAGCAGTAAGGGAAAAAGGTCAAGGAACATATAAAGGCAGGCCTATTAGAATTACACCAGAATTCTCACCATACACTATGAAAGCCAGAAGATCCTGGGCAGATGTCATACAGACCCTAAGAGAACACAAATGCAAGCCCAGGCTGCTATACCCAGCAAAACTCTCAATTACCATAGATGGAGAAACCAAAGTATTCCATGACAAAACCAAGTTCATACAATACTTTTCCACAAATCCAGCCCTTCAAAGGATAATAACAGGAAAACACCAACACAAGGATGGAAATTAACCCCTTGAAAAAGCAAGAAAGTAATCCTTCAACAAACCTAAAAGAAGACAGCCACAAAAACAGAATCCCAACTTTAACAACAAAAATAATAGGAAGCAACAATTACTTTTCTTTAATTTCTCTTAACATCAATGGATTCAATTCCCCAATAAAAAGACATATACTAATAGACTGGCTACACAAACAGGACCCAACATTTTGCTCCTTACAGGAAACCCAACTCAGGAAAAAAGAATGACACTACCTCAGAGTGAAAGGCTGGAAAACAATTTTCTAAGCCAACAATCCTAAGAAACAAACTGGAGTAGCCATTCTAATATTGAATAAAATTGACTTTCAACCCAAAGTTATCAAAAAAGACAAGGAGGGACACTTCATACTCATCAAAGGCAAAATCTACCAAGATGAACTCTCAATTCTGAATATCTATGCTCCAAATGCAAGAGCAGCCACATTCATTAAAGAAACTTTAGTAAAGCTCAAAGTGCACATTCCACCTCACACAATAATAGTGGGAGACTTCAACACTCCACTCTCACCATTGGACAGATCCTGGAAACAGAAACTAAACAAGACATATGGACACTAACAGAAATTATGAAAAAACTGGATTTAATAGATAGCTACAGAACATTTTATCCTAAAACAAAAGGATATACCTTCTTCTCAGCACCTCATGGCACCTCCTCCAAAATTGACCATATAATTGTTCACAAAATAGGCCTCACCAGATACAAAATATTGAAATTTTCCCATGCATACTATCAGATCGCCAAGCACTAAGGCTGATCTTCAATAACAGCATTAAAAATAGAAAGCCAGCATTCACATGGAAACTGAACAACACTCTACTCAATGATATCTTGGTCAAGGAAGAAATAAAGAAATTAAAGACTTTTTAGTGTTTAATGAAAATGAAGCCACAACATACCCAAACTTATGGGACACAGTGAAGGCATTCCTAAGAGGAAAACTGATAGCTCTGAGTGCCTCCAAAAAGAAACTAGAGAGAGCATACACTAACAGCCTGACAGCACACCTAGAAGCTCTAGAACTAAAGGAGGCAAATTCACCCAAGATGAGTAGATGGCAGGAAATAATCAAACTCAGGGCTAAAATCAACCAAGTGGAAACAAAAAGAATTATTCAAAGAATCAACCAAACCAGTAGCTGGTTCTTTGAGAAAATCAAGAAGATAGATAAACCCTTAGCCAGACTCACTAGAAGGCACAGGGACAGCATCCTAACTAACAAAATAAGAAATGAAAAAGGAGACATAACAACAGATCCTGAGGAAATGCAAAACATCATCAGATCCTACTACAAAAGGCTATACTCAACAAAACTGGAAAACCTTGAAGAAATGGACAACTTCCTAGACAGATACCAGTTACCAAAGCTAAATCAGGATGAAATTAATGATCCAAACAGTCCCATTTCCTCTAAAGAAATAGAAGCAGTCATCAATGGTCTCCCAACCAAAAAAAGCCCAGGACCAGATGGATTTTGTGCTCAGTTCTATCAGACCTTCAAAGAAGACCTAATTCCAACTCTCCTCAAACTATTCCACAAAATGGAAACATAAGGTACTTTACCTAATTCATTCTATGAAGCCACAATTACTCTGATACCTAAACCACACAAAGATCGAACAAAGAAAGAGAAATTCAGACCAATTTATCTCATGAATATCAATTCAAAAATACTCAATAAAATCCTTGCAAACTGAATCCAAGAACACATCAAAACGATCATCCATCATGACCAAGTAGGCTTCATTCCAGGGATGCAGGGATGGTTTAATATACAGAAATCCATCAACGTAATCCACTATATAAACAAACCCAAAGACATGATCATCTCCTTAGATGCTGAGAAAGCCTTTGACAAAATCCAACACCCATTCATGACAAAAGTCTTGGAAAGAACAGGAATTCAAGGCCCATACCTAAACATAATAAAAGCAATCTATAGCAAACCAGTAGCTAACATCAAACTAAATGCAGAGAAACTCAAAACTATCCCATTAAAATCAGGGACTAGACAAGGCTGACCATTTTCTCCCTACCCATTCAATATAGTACTTGAAGTCCTAGCCAGAGCAATTCGACAACAAAAGGAGATCAAGGGGATTCAAATTGGAAAGGAAGAAGTCAAAATATCACTCTTTTCAGATAATATGATAGTATATATAAGTGACCCTAAGCATTCTACCAGAGAACTTACTGGCTTGTTCTGTAAGATCAAGAATTGACAAATGGGACCTCATGAAATTGCAAAGCTTCTGTAAGTCAAAAGACACTCTCAATAAGACAAAAACGCCACCAACAGATTGGGAAAGGATTTTTACCAATCCTAAATCTGATAGGGGACTAATATCCAATATATACAAAAAGCTCAAGAAGTTGGACTCCAAAAAAAATCAAATAACCCCATTAAAAATGGGGTACAGAGCTAAACAAAGAATTCTTAACTGAGGAATACCTAAAGGCAGAGAAGCATCTGAAAAAATGTTTAACACCCTTACTCTTCAGGGAAATGCAAATCAAAACAACCTTGAGATTCCACCTCACTCCAGTCAGGATGGCTAAGATCAAAAACTCAGATGACAGCAGATGCTGGTGAGGATGTGGAGAAAGAGGAACATTCCTCCATTGCTGGTGGGATTTCAAGGTGGTACAACCACTCTGGAAATCAGTCTGGAGTTTCCTCAGATAATTGGACATAGTACTACCGATAGATCCAGCAATACCTCTACTGGGCATATACCCAGAAGATGTTCCATCTGGTAACAAGGACACATGTTCCACTATGTTCATAGCAGCCTTATTCATAATAGCCAGAAACTGGAAAGAACCCAGATGTCCCTCAAAAGAGGAATGGATACAAAAATTTTGGTATATTTACACAATGGAGTACTACTCAGCTATTAAAACAATGAATTTATGAAATTCTTAGGTAAATGAATGTAACTGGAGGATATCATCCTGTGTGAGGTAACCCAATCACAAAAGAAGTCAATTGATATGCACTCATTGATAAGTGGATATTAGCCCAGAAACTTAGAATACCTAAGATACAATTTGCAAAACACAAGAAAATCAAGACGAAGGAAGACCAAAGTGTGGACACTTCATTCCTCCTTAGAATAGTGAACAACACACTCATGGAAGGCATTACAGAGACAAAGATAGTGACTAAGTTGAAAGGATGGACCAT
This sequence comes from Mus minutoides, assembly GCA_902729485.2. Classification (NCBI taxonomy): domain Eukaryota; kingdom Metazoa; phylum Chordata; class Mammalia; order Rodentia; family Muridae; genus Mus; species Mus minutoides. The sequence goes on along the minus strand of LR753918.1, from coordinate 19,858 downwards.
CCAAAGATTACCCCACCCGGGGATCCATCCCATAGTTAGCCACCAAATGCAGATACTATTGCATATGCCAGCAAGATTTTGATGAAAGGACCCTGATATAACTATCTCGAGTGAGGCTATGCCAGTGCCTGGCAAACATAGACGGGGATGCTCACATTCATCTCTAGGATGGAACACAGGGCCCCCAATGGAGGAGCTAGAGAAATTACCTTAGGAGTTGAAGGGGTCTACAACCCTTTAGGTGGAACAACAATATGAACCAAAACAGTACCCCCAGAGCTCATATCTCTAGATGCATATGTAGCAGAAGATGGACTGGTCAGCCATCACTGGGAAGAGAAGCCCCTTGGTCTTATAAAGTTTATATGCCCCAGTACAGGGGAATGTCAGGACCAGGAAGTGGGGGATCAGGGTGGGGGTAGGGTACAGGGAATTTTCAGGATAGCATTTGAAATGTAAATAAAGAAAATAATTTTTAAAAAAGAAAAAACATATAGTCTTAAACTTAGCAGTCCTTCTTCTATTGTCTTAGGGAATGAGGGGTTTTGTGAATCTTGTAAATTTCAGGGACCTACTGAGACTTATGAATTGCTCACCTCCTGAGAATTTATTTGTTTACAGGCATTTGTGTGGGCATCTGTCAAATGTATGTGTGTGTGTCTGATGTTCAAAAAACATGTTGGATTGCCTAGAGCTTAAGTTACAGACTATTGTGAGGTGCCTGATGTATTGTAATTATACTTTTTGGCTACTTTATTGGGTTCTTATATCTACCACCCTTCTCTATTCTAATCCCTTCCAAATCTCCAACATGATGGCAAGAAAGGCATAGATATCTTTAGACTATCTCCTGCTGATTAGGGGTGTCAAGACCTTTGGGACAAGTCTAATCTTCATTATTAGGATATCTCCAGCCAGCAATTATCAACACAAACCAGTAAATAGCAAAAAAGCAAACCAGAAATACAGAATAACAATGGTATCTGCAGCATGTGGTCTCATCAAGTGAAGTTCAAATGGCACCCACATATTCTAAAGCAGAAACCTTGTGAGCATACTCTCCTGTTAAGTCTGTGAAGCTGGATTTTAGGAGCAATCTGTAAAAGTTTAGAGATTTATGTGAAGGGAACCCAGAAGACCTATATCCTAATAGGAGAGCATGCTCACAAGGTTTCTGCTGGAAATTGGAATAAAATCCATGTGTACTATAGTCTAAAAAATCTCATAAATGTGGACACCTGTTAAGGAATGCTTCCTCCAATAAATGGAGACATCATAGGGAAGATGATGTGTAGGCTACAATAGATAATGCCACAGGACTGAGTTGACCACGCCCTTTGGACTTCACTTGATGCTATCACATGCTACAGATACCATTGACAGAAATAATTATTTAGTATTTGCCCTTTTAAGTTTTGATTTTGCTTTGATTTCTTCCATCCTTATATTCTTTCCTTTCTTCCCTTCTGGAATAAGAATATCTACTTTGTTACCAAGAGGAGGTGATATGAATAAATATTTTGCACTCTCATATATGTATCCAAAAATCAAATTACCACTCTGTCATGCTAGCTTAATAAGCATGTTAGCTGAGAAATTCTAAGACTGTTTCGAAGTAAAATATGTTAAAGTTGTACTTAAATGAGCTGATTTCTGCCCACTTGTTAAAGTCCCTAACCATTATCTTGGAAGGCAAACATTTGCCCAAAAATGCCTGAAGGAGTGATTACTAACAATTGTCTGGACAAAGGTCATACTGTATGATCTGTTTGCTACGAAAGAAATTCTTTGTATTGCTACTTTCAAATATTTGTGTATGTTTATTGCCGCCTGTAAAGCATCTGCCTACAGAATGTACATTCCTGTGATCTCTGTTTCTCTAAAAATGTCTGACTGTGATAGAAGTTCTTTTGGTAGCCATGCGACTCAAAACTCATCTGTTAGCAGACCTGTATAAGCTATAAAAAATTCGAGGTGTGAAGGTGACTGCTGGACTTTCCAAAGCATTACCATGAGCTTCTGTCTGTACATGAATTAAGAGTTTCTCTTGTCTCTTCAACTGCATGCTCAATTCTTGATGGATGGAATTTTTCACAGCAGTAGAAGTATGTAATGTGCTCTTTGGTTTGCACAGAGGCTCACAGATATGGTTTATCTTGTGTCTCAGAGGAGACTTCAGCAGCACTGAAAGTGTTAAGATAGATTATGGGAGCTCTTGGAGATTGACTGAATGCATTTTGCATTTTGGAATCAACATGACCCTTTGGGAGTCACAGTGGAGTGTTGTTACTTGGATATGTGGTATCTCTTCCCTCACCCCACCCTCAACTCACCAAAGACTTATTATTAAAGGTTTGGTCCGGAGTTAGTAATACTGAGAGGTGCTAAGAGCACAGTCATAAACAAATATGCTGTTGGGAAGTGGGGTCTTGAGGAAGTGGATAACCAGGAGCTGCATGGAAAGGAGAGGAAAATCATTGGTACACTGGCATCTGTGCATTCATTCGCTCTCTCTGTCCTTGAATGTGGGCTCAATGTGACTAGCTGCTCAGGCTCTTGCCACTTGACTTTCCCACGAGGATGGACCACTGCCTGTTTGTGAGCCAAATAAACTCTCTTCTTTAAACTGACTTCCTAAGAACTGTTTATCATAGCAAGAGAAAACACTAATTAGTAAAAAATGATGTTGCCATCTTACTCTATAAAAACAGTAACAAAATTATACCACTCTTGCTGGCCAAATGAATGTTTGAAAGAAATCCGAGATAGGTATTGTGAATAATGCTAGTCTAGAACAAGGGGATAGGGAAATGATGAAAATATGGGGTTGAGTGAAAACCTATTTCCAAGGAAAGCACCACTATTCTCTTGAAACGATCTAGCAGCAGACAGGCTGTGTGGCCAGTCCCAGCAGTGATAGGTTCCATCCCCAGAGGACTAGGGTCTGGCTTCAGAAGAAAGAGAGTAGAAAGGAGGTCCACACCCAAGGTACTCTTGGATCCTAGAATTACTGAACTATACAAACTTTCATGGACAAATGATATAGATAAAAAACAAAAAGCAAATCCCCCAAATCCAGCGAACTCATTTTCATTATATATGCTTTCAGACCTTGCAGTTTGAAGTAGAATGAGCATCATCTTATGAATGGAAATATAAAGCTCTCAGAATTAGTCTGTGGCTGCATGTATGGTGTTTAATATAACTGGTCACTGCAAATATCTTTTTCACATACCCTGTTGTAAGCACAAAACCTGTTTTCACTAGGGAGGGATTTTGAAATTCTCTTTTTATAATAAATATAGTAAGAATAAAAATTCTTATCTCTGAGTTGACAGTTACATGAATGCTTATGTTTCTAAAGGATATCTTATACATAGCATCTTACCTCTGAATTTCCCATAAGATACATCCATGTTAAGATATGTCCAATGTTTCAATTATTATATATAATTACTAAATAGCTATGTATACGGAATAATCTATTTTATTTATTATATGACAACAATTTTGGACCTTTTATGTTCCTTGCATACATTTTTTTTTGTAGATGTTATACCTGGAGTCTAAATGTTTCCTCTCTTTAACAGGTGTTCCATTAAAAACAGTAAAGTAAAATGTGACCTATTGCTTATAAAATCTGTATTCTATTTTATTGATTTTTTTCAATTCAGTGGTGGCCTTTCCCTTTTCTCAAATCCATGCAGAGTAAATTATGGTTACTTTCCAGAGCTGTTTTTCTTCACTAAGCCACAGTTATTACCACACTTTTTTGCATATCATACAGATTGGCAAACTTAGTCTCATTCTGTCCCTCTTCTTTTTGACCTTCCTAGTACAGAAGCTAGCATTATATGTCATCACTCCCTCACAGCTGGGCTTCTGCAAGTATTTAAATATCTCTCAACAGTCGCTTGGGAACTTGGAGGTGGATGTGAGCAATGATGGAATATCTCAAGGAGAAGAAATCATCCCACAAGTCCTTGCACCTGGCAAGCCTCAAGGTGACTTTAAAAGAGTTACATCATCTGTCTTAAGCCTTAACAGGGTATCTTATTTAGAAGGGATTATAACGTGACAGAGCATATCAGCAGAGCAGTTCAAAAGGTAGTGGGGATTCTAACCGGACATTAGCCATGGAGATGGTGAGTTATGTTCAGGTCTTGGATACATTTTTGAGCTGACCCAACTAGTTTCATGGGTTGAATATTAATGACAAGAGATGACTCTCCCATTGGGAAAGGAATGTTACCAAATTTATCATAATGTGCTCACCCATGTCAGATGTTGCTCATGGTTCAAGGCAGAAAAGGATGGAGAAGTGATAATTAATTTGCCAGGGTAGATGTGGTCGGTGACCTAGTTAAAATAGTTATTATTATAAAACTGAGCATAAAAGACAGAGGGTGGGTTTAAGAGAGCTAGTAAGAGTAATTTGTGACTGATCTTAGTCAAAAGACTGAGAAGTTATTAGGAGACTGATTCAGAATGTAGGTAATGCTTTGAAGGCATTTTTTTCTCTCTAGAAAAACAAAATATTAGGTATTTATGTATTACAAATTATGTATTGGTCTTCATTTGTGCTTCCTGGCACAGAGGCCCTAATCCATCCAGAATTTCCTGCATAATAGGACCCTTTTTTATTTTCATGAAGTGACATTTGTCAGATTCTAGTTGGCATTTGCTTATCAGAGAGAACAAAACACGATTAGAAGTTCAGAGTTTTCAGCCCTTCTGCAATCTTCCAGGAAGGGGAGAAAATCTGGAGTCTGAGTTAAGGAATCAGTTTCTACAGGATAAAGTTTTCAAAAAAATCCTTACCAGGTTTGGAGAGCTTCCAGATTCCTGAACTAGCAGAAGTCTGTAGAGATCCTAGCCTAGGTTGGGCTGTGAAGACTTTGCTGTTCTTTTCTCAGACCTTGTCCCGTGGGACGATTTTCAAACCTGATATTCCGGGGTAATATCCTTTGGTAACAAACTAGTAACCTAGTGATACTCTACTGCTTGTATCTCGTGTCTGAAATAGAGGGTGGTCTTTAACATGTCAAAACTAGCATTGTCTCCATGTAGATGATGTGACAATTGACTTAAGTCATATGACACACAATGGATTTGGGTGGAAGAACCAAGTTGTGTGTGTAGATAAACCAAAACCCTTGTATCTGGTGTCACAGCAGTGAAATGGGAAGTGTTGAGTATTGCACCAAGATTTGTTTGTTTTCAATACAGAAATCAATGCAATAGAGAACTAAATAGCAGTAGGCAAGAAGGGGAAGAAAGGTTTATTAAGTATTAAGAAATAGCTATTCATTCTCATGTACTTAATTAGTGGATAAACTGGATGATGATGTAGGATAGAGTTCAGAGAACTATTTGAATGACATCCTTAACTAAAAAAGGAGGATTGGACTCTAGTGCTCATGTAGATGAGTGGGTTTAAATGGGCTCAGGGTAATTGATCTTTAGTAGCAAGCAAGGAGGAGAATGTAAACATGAATGTACATGGAAGGGTCTGGAAGCTTCACTCTAATTAATTTAGTTAGTAAGATCAACAATTAAAAATTAATTTGAGATAATTAATGAATAACAGGTAAGTGTTAATGTTATAGCTTTTCAAGATTAATTAAGGCCCTGTTAGGGCTCCATTCAGTGCCTAGACATGATTAAATAGAGAGTAGGTTGGTAGGGAAAATTGAGTCTGTATTTTATTTTGAGGAGGACATTAATAAACACTAGGCAAGATATCAGAACCTCTAATGGTAAAACTGTCAATGCACTATAACCAAGAGTCACTGGAGAAGAGAGTCTCAGTGGAATCCTTTATTGTTTGGACCTGTGGCCAAATGTATGGGAGATTGTCTTGACTACTTCAGTTGATATGGGAAGACCAAGTCAATTTCACGTGCTACCATTCCCTGGTTTGGAGCCCAGAACTAAAAGGAATAGAAATGTCTAGCTGAGTACTAAGCAGATGTGCACTCATGTTCTCTCTGCTCTTGACTAAGAAGGTCATTGGCCAACCCTAGAGTGATAGATTGTGACCTCAACTTGTGATCTAAAGCAAGCTTTTTTCCCCCTAGGTTACTTTTTGCCATGATATTGTACCACAGCAAAAGAAATGAACCTAGGACAGGGGCCAACAAAGCACCAGGGGCTGGAGGGAGGAGCTGGTTATAGTTGTGAACAGAACCAGAAAACCAAATCAAAGCCATAGAAAAGCAATGGAACAGAGAAGCACATCTCCTCTTGGTCTGTGTGGGATTCAGAGAACCTGTTTTAAGTACAATCAAATCTCAGCAGAGACAAGAGCAATGATCCTACTTTTTTTTTTAAGTATATTTTTTAATTAGCTGTTTTCTTTATTTACATTGCAAATTTTATCCCCTTCCTCATTTCCCTTCCAACCCCCATCACATCCCCCTCCCCTGCTCACTAACCCACCTGCTCCCACTTTCCTGTCCTGGCATTCCCCTACACTGGGCCATTGAACCTTCACAAGACCAAGGGCCTCTTCTCTCAGTGATGTCCCACAAGGCCATCCTCTACTACATATGTGGCTGGAGACATGGGTCTCTCCATGTGTACCTTTTGGTTGGTTTAGTCCCTGGAAGCTCTGGGGGTACTGGTTGGTTCATATTGTTGTTCCTCCCATGGGGCTGCAAACCCCTTCAGCTCCTTGGGTCCTTTCTCTAGCTCCTCCATTGGGAACCCTGTGTTCAGTCCAATGGATGGCTGTGAACATACTCTTCTGTATTTGTCAGGCACTGGCAGAGCCTCTCAGGAGACAAACAAATCAGTGGCCTTCCTGCTCAAATGATAAACAGGGTGAGAAAGAAATGAGAGAAACAACACATTTTCACAATAGTCACAAATAATATAAAATATCTTGGTGTGACTTTAACCAAGCAAGTGAAAGATCTGTATGACAAGAATTTCAAATCTCTGAAGAAATAAATCGAAGACGGTCTCAGAAGATGGAAAGATCTCCCATGTTCATGGATTGATAGGCTTAATATAGTAAAAATGGCCATCTTGCTGAAAGCAATCTACAGATTCAATGCAATCCCCATCAAAATTCCAAATCAATTCTTCATAGAATTAGAAAGATCAATTTCCAAATTCGCTTGGAATAACAAAAAAACCAGGATAGCAAAAACTATTCTAAAAAAAAGAAAAAGAAAGAACTTCTAGGGGAATGACCATCCCTGACCTCAAGCTGTACTACAGAGCAAAATGATAAAAAAAAAAAAAACAAAACAAACAAACAAACAAAAAAAAAACAAAAAAAAAAAACCTGTATGGCATTGGTACAGAGACAGACATGTTGATCAATGGAATAGAATTGAAGACCCAGAAATGAACCTACACACCTATGGTCACTTGATCTTTGACAAAGGAGCTAAAATGATCCAGTGGAAAGAAGACAGCATTTTTAACAAATGGTGCTGGTTCAACTGGCAGTTAGCATGTAGAAGAATGCAAATCGATCCATTCTTATTTCCTTGGATCCTACTTTTGATATTCTGCTCTGGCAGTAAGAGGGGTGGACTGGTGATATTCACCCTCTTGCTTGGTGCTAGGGATGTTGGGGTAAACTGCAAAGCATGGAATTCAGTTTTCTTCTATATACATAATGCCAAATTATGGAATGATATCTATTATACAAGCATTTTGTGAGTGCAAGCATGTAATTTTAAGTAAAGAGCTGAATATTAGGCTTTTTCCAACATGGTGTCTGACTTTTCAAAATAAGGATGTAATTTAAATAAGAGAAGTAAAATCCCCAAATGTCATGATAATGTGTTGTTTTCAAATAATTTGAATGTTTATACATATGGCAATATGTTCTTTGTTAAGATAGAAAACATTATATTGTATAAGAAAAATGTGATAGAGACACGAAATAGCCATGAGCACAAAGTAGTGAGAGGGAAATTCAGACCCCAGTTTTGAGTCTATGAACTTATTAAGTTGTGAGGTTTGAGACAGTCCAGGAAGTTTTTAATCTTAGTTTCTTCATTTATAGCCTTACATATTTTCTTTAAAAAAGAAAACTACTAGTTCAGTTAAAGCCTTTACAACAAATTCTAAAGACTGGATGGCTTATAAGCAGGCAGAAATTAACTTTCACAGAGGGAGAACCTAGGTATCTAAGATCAAGGTGCAGGCCTCATGGTGTTCTGGTGAAAGCTCTCTTCCAGTTTGCACACCACAAAAGTCCTGTATCCTTACATGATGGTAAACAGTCTTGAGTACCCTCTGAGTCTTCATGATAATGGCAGTACTCTGGCACATGAATACTATGACACATGGCATGACCCAATTACCTCTCCAAGGATGTCTTATCTCCTTGGGGATTAGCATATAAAATTTCAGCATATAAAATTGAGGGATGGGAAGGGTGAGACAACTATTCTATTACAAAGGCCATCCTGTGAAATTTTCCAACCTCAAAAGAAATATTTTTCTTTAGCTCCATGTTGCAAAATAATGCCCACATCTTGTAATCCTTGATGCCCTTACATCCACTTTACTAATAACTAAGTGTCTTGAATTGGTGAGTATTTCCATTTTTGCTAGGGAATTCTACTACATCGGCCCACTTCATTTTGTTTAAAACAGCATCTTCGGAAAGTCTTTTATGCAAAGAATACTATTTTCAGCTTGATTGTCAACAAAGAAAATTGTTGATGCTGGTTTACTGAGGCAATTTGTAATGGAGCATCCGTGCCCTACCATTTCTCCAGTGAATAGTCTATTTTTGACTGTAGACAAGCGTGTGCATAATGCAAGCGTAAGAGGCAGGAAGAGACGGTGTCTCTCTCGCACCTGGATTCGTCTGGTAGGCAGGTGTTTAGAGCTGCTTTACGTGAGGGTTTGTATAATAGGCTGTGCTTTTCCATTGCTGCCGGTGCACGTAATCAGACTCCTGAAAGAGTTCTGTGCTTAAAGAAAACTTGTCAATACGTTGACCTAGTTGATCTCATAAAGAGCAAATGGGTTTCACTGTTTAAGTGCTTGCTTGGGAGACCATTATGAAGACAGTCCTTCTAACAATGGCAGTGGTAGTGCAGGCAAAAAGCTTCAACTGTTTACTATACCAGCATTTTAAGATAAATAATCCTTTAATTTATTCAGTTTGGAATCAAGCTACAACTTACATTCCAGTCTTTCCCTCTGTTGCCAGGAAGAGACTGTTTATAAAGCGCATGCGTGACAAGCTGTGAGGTTCATCATAATGGGTCAGCTCTGGCAGAGGTGATGGTAAAACACATTGAATGTCTTTGTTAAGAAACATGAAGCCAGGAACTGGTGGCCTTGTGCTATATCATCGAAGTCCTCTGATTCTCCTTTTTCTTACCCTGTCGCATTTCTGAAACCTGAATAGAGCTGTGCAGGTACTGGCAGGCAGAATGACTCTAATAAAAACCTAGAGCAGAGAAAACCTCAGAGGAATTTTTAGAAACTCTTATTTCAAAGCCAATTTTCTGTTCAAAAACCTACAAAAACTGGAACTGAATAGCCTATTGGTTTCAGTGCACAAAAGATAGATTTTTAATGTTTGAGGAGGGGGGTAGACAAGAACAGATCTCATTCCTTTAATTCTATGTAGCTTCTATAATAATTTTGTTTTGTGAATCATGTTTAGGAATAGAATAATGTTACAAGATATGAATTGAATTTTGTCCTGCACACATGAAAAACACAGCTTTCACTTGAAGTTTATTCTGGAGACAAATATGAATGATCATTTCCTGAGGATTCAGGTCATGTCAGATTCCATGTACCAACATGGTAATAGTTTGATGAAATTTGTTTTTTTAAAATATGAGATCATAATATAAACACATAATTGCTTCTTCCCTCCTTATGAAGATTTTTACAGTAAGAGAATAAGCTAAGTCATAAATTAAGGACTTTTTCAATGTGATGAAATCATAAGGTAGGTGGTTAAAGTAGAGTACAGCATCACTGCTGTAGGGCAGAGATGCTATCTCAGGACACTCAGGCTTTCTGGTTGGTGGAAGCTAATGGTTTTTCAAATTAATATATTTCAAAAAGTTTACCTATTAATCACAAGGATAACCATTTCTTCATCTGTCCCCTTATATTATTCTGAAATTTGTGTTTTATAATAAATTCCATCTTGTAATCTGACCAGAGAGACCTTTAACATTAGTGTGTAGACAGTTTTCTTTTTTCTTTCACAACTATGCCATGTTCATATTTGTATAATTGTGGCACTATATCTTCTGATAGGTTGTTTCTAGTACTTACTCATAAATGCCACATATCTTACAATAAACAAGTGTTTATTGTCATTTGATGCAGTGAAAGGATATCTGTGAAGTTACTTTCCCAGAAATGCCATCCTTTTAAGTTCACTGCTTCTTATCAGGCCATAGGGAAACCAGAATTAAAAAAAAAAAGTTTGTATATATGTACTTTTCTTTTTGAGTGTATATCACATATATGCAAATGCCCACAGGCATCAGAAGAGTTCCCTAGAACTGGATAGGTATATGCTACCTCATGTGGATGCTGGAAACAAAACCTAGGTCCTCTACAAAGATGTAAAGGGCAGTTAGCTGCTGAGCCAGTCCTCCAGGTCATCAAGTTATATGGGAAGACATCTGTAAGCAGCATGTCTCAGGTTAGCATGGAAGCATGAAGGTCATATGCATGTGCACAGTTCTCACCTCAAGAACAGAGTGTGGGAAATTTAACAAAGGGAGAAGTCTCATAGGTTGCTCCTCACAGAGTGATGGAAGAGCACCATCACTTAAGACAAGACTTAGAAAACTCATTGAAGATGGAAAAGTCAAGCTGGTGCCTACATAGCAAGGTCTCCATTGATACTGAGAGCTAGTCTGCATGCTACCAATGGAAAAGTGTAAACTGCAGCCCAGCCTTTGATATAGTTCAGTGATGTTCTGCTTTCAAAATATACTAGAGAACAAAACATGTAAGAGTAACCAACCATTATTTAATTTGACTTAAGAATTACTCCATGAGATAGAACCCATTTTCAATACTGCTTGGGTTACCAAGAACCTGAGATTAGCTAGCCCAGGGACATAGGGTAAAACCAAATATTACTGTTAAAAAAACGTGTAGCATTAAAATGGTTCTTCATGACCTTCTGCTATACTCAGAACAATGCATTGCTCTGCCTTCATTAGAGAAGCTTCCTCCTGCAGCAGATGGGAACAAATACAGAGACCCAGAGCCAGACATTATGTAGAGAGTGATAGATCTTGAAACATTCAGCCAAAATGAGTGTCTCCGTCATATCCCTCATCTAGGGCTGGAAGAAACCCTCAGAAGGGGAGGTGGAAAGTCAGAGGGGATAGAGAACATCCTGAAAACAAAGACCTCTCTTTATCAACATGATTGACATATGTGAGCTTACACAGACTGAGGAAGCATGCACATGGCCTGCACAGGATCTGCACCAGTTGGAATCCTAGAACTAGTGCAGATCCTGTGAACACATGGATCCCTATCCCTAACCCAGAAGCAAATTCCAATTGGTAGCCACTTGCAAATCAAAATTGAGCTTCCTCCAAAGGAGTCTCCCTGAGAAAGCAAGCTATTCTTTTTTTTTTTTTTTGGTTTTTCGAGACAGGGTTTCTCTGTGCAGTCCTGGCTATCCTGGAACTCACTCTGTAGACCAGGCTAGCCTCGAACTCAGAAATCCACCTGCCTCTGCCTCCCAAGTGCTATTCTTAAATGTAGGCTACATGCTCAGCAGTAGAGGGCCAAAAGAAAATGAACTCACTTTTAAAGGCTCTTTATCTCACAGGGTCAGGTCAGGGAACTTCTTTTTAGTTACTTTATTTTGTCTTATTTTTTAAATTTAAGTTTTTATCTTATTTATATTTATTTTCTTCTCTCTTTTTGATCCTACAGGTCCTGTGTGTACAAATTATGGCTTCCGACATCGTGTTTTTATGAGATTGCTGAGTGTTCAAACAAGTGGGTCTCTGCTTCTGGTGCCTTCTCTTGGCACTTTTCATCCTGTCTGGTTATTTTGCCTAATTCTAATATATTAGCTTGTATTATATGTTAATATATTTTATTTTATTTTATTTATTATTATTCTGTAGAAGCCTGTTTGTTTTCTAACAAGAGACAGAAAGTGAATAGATCCTGATGTGATGGGAGGTACGATGGGGGTTGGAAGGAGTAGAGGAAGGGGAAACCTTAATCAGAATAGATTACGTGAAGGAAAAATTTTATCTTCAATAAAAGGTAAAAGTGTCTCCGTAGCAGCGAGGAAAAAGGAAAATGTGTTGGGAATAAGACAAATGTTTCCAAGATAGAGCAGGCCAGGTTAAAGAAAACAGACCCCAGTGAAACACATATTTAAAAACAGGCTCTGGTGCACATTTTAGCTCATAATAAGAATTACTGGAAGCAGAGAAGTCTCAGCATAAAGGCCATAACTCTACATTGCATGATTTCAGAAATGATAAAGCCGACTGAGTCATTTCCTGTTTAAAATTCTTCCCTGGTCTCATTTGTCCTTTACAAAATATATAAGATTTTTGAGATGGCAAACCACCTGCTTTGATGTCTCTTGATCATTGACCCCATTTACTTATCACATTCCACTCATATGACCAAATCTGCATGCCCTTTCTATAGTAGACACTCAGTCTTCTTCTTTCACCCTTCAGCCTAGGTATCATAGTCCTCAAGAAAGGTCGCTGGAGCCATCTTGTCTCCTGGGTCCCTCTGACACCAGTGTGCACAGAACAGCTTGCAGACTGTGGAGGGTGAGCAAGCAGAGTACAGAAGCAACACAGCCTTTGGGACAGAACCCTGTTTCAGGCTGCAGACATCCAGGCACGTTTTCCACCAGAGGAGAGGTGTCTGCCCAGGAAGGCTGTGACCCCCAGAGCAGGCTGTGCAGGGGAGCAAGCAGACTGTGGAGGCAACCCATCTTCTGGTATAGGCCCCATTTTGGGCTTTCATCTTCAACCAGTAGGCAGGTCTGAACACAAGACCTCTGTGCACTTTCCCTGCAAGAGGAGCACTTACCTGAAGTGAGTACTCTGACCACTGAGACTCAGAAGAGAGCAGGACTCCCAGGACAGCTAACAGAATCACAGAAGGAACAGGCTCCAGCCAGAGACAATTATAACAACTAACTCCAGGGATAACCAAATAGCAAAAGGCAAATGTAAGAATCTTACCAACAAAAAACAAAATTGCTCACCATAATCGGAACCCAGCACTCCCACCTCAGCCAGTCCTAGATACCCCAACACACTCGAAAAGTAAGATTTGGATTCAAAATCATATTTCATGATGCTGGTAGAGGACCTTAAGAAGGACTTTAATAACTCCTTAAAGAAATACAGGAGAACAGCACTAAAGAGGTAGAAGTCCTTAAAGAATCACAGGAAAACACTGCTAAACAGGTGAGGGAACTGAAGAAAACTATCCAAGACCTAAAAAGGGATGTAGAAATAATAAAGGAAACCCAAAGAGAGACAACTGTGGAGCTAGAAACCCTAGGAAAGAAATCAGGAACCATAGATGCAAGCATCAGCAACAGAATACAAGAGATCAAAGAGAGAATCTCAGGTGCAGAAGATTCCATAAAGATGATGGGCACAACAATCAAAGAAAATGCAAAATGCAAAATGCAAAAAGATTCTTAACTCAAAATATCCAGGAAATGCAGGACACAATGAGAAAAGGAAACCTACAGATAATAGGGGTAGATAAGAATGAAGATTCTCAACTTAAAAGGCCAGCAAATATCTTCAACAAAATTATAGAAGAAAACATCCCAAACCTAAAGAGAGAGATGCCCATGAACATACAAAAAGCCTACAGAACTCCAAATAGACTGGGCCAGAAAAGAAACCCCTCTGGATACATAATAATCAGATAAACAAATGCACTAAATAAAGAAAGAATATTAAAAGCAGTAAGGGAAAAAGGTCAAGTAACATATAAATGCAGGACTATTAGAATTACAACAGACTTCTCACCAGAGACTATGAAAGCCAGAAGATCCTAGACAGATGTCATACAGACCCTAAGAGAACACAAATGCCAGCCCAGGCTGCTATACCCAGCAAAACTCTCATTTACCATAGACGGAGAAACCAAAGTATTCCACGACAAAACCAAGTTCACACAATACCTTTCCACGAATCCAGCCCTTCAAAGGATAATAATGGGAGAACACCAACACAAGAACAGAAATTACACCCTTGAAAAAGCAAGAAAGTAATCCTTCCACAAACCTAAAAGAAGACAGCCACAAAAACTTTAACAAAAATAACAGGAAGCAACAATTACTTTTCTTTAATTTCTCTTAACATCAATGAACTCAATTCCCCAATAAAAAGACATAGACTAATAGACTGGCTAAACAAACAGGTCCGAACATTTTGCTGCTTACAGGAAACCCACCTTAGGAAAAAAGACAGACACTATCTCAGAGTGAAAGGCTGGAAAACAATTTTCCAAGCAAACGGTCTTAAGAAACAAGAAGAGTAGCCATTCTAATATTGAATAAAATTGACTTTCAACCCAAAGTTATTAAAAAAGACAAGGAGGGGCACTTAATACTCATCAAAGGTAAAATCTACCAAGATGAACTCTCAATTCTGAATATCTATGCTCCAAATGCAAGAGCAGCCACATTCATTAAAGAAACTTTAGTAAAGCTCAAAGCACACATTGCGCCTCACACAAAACAGTCCACTCTCACCATTGGACAGATCCTGGAAACAGAAACTAAATAGAGACACATGGACACTAACAGAAATTATGAAACAAATGGATTTAATAGATATCTACAGAACATTTTATCCTAAAACAAAAGGATATACCTTCTTCTCAGCACCACAAGGTACCTCCTCCAAAATTGACCATATAATTGGTCAAAAAGTTGGCCTCAACAGATACAAAAATATTGAAATTATCCCATGCATCTTATCAGATCACCAAGCACTAAGGCTGATCTTAAATAACAGCATTAATAATAGAATGCCAGGATTCACGTGAAAACTGAGCAACACACAACTCAATGATAACTTGGTCAAGGAAGAAATAAAGAAAGAAACTAAAGACTTTTTAGAGATTAATGAAAATGAAGCCACAACATACCCAAACTTATGGGACACAATGAAAGCAGTCCTAAGAGGAAAACTTATAGCCCTGAGTGTATCCAAAAAGAAACTAGGAGAGCACACACTAATAGCCTGACAGAACACCTAGAAGCTCTAGAACTAAAGGAAGCAAATTCACCCAAGAGAGGTAGACAGCAGGAAATAATCAAACTCAGGACTGAAATCAACCATGTGAAAACAAAAAGAACTATTCAAAGAATCAACCAAAACAGTAGCTGGTTCTTTGAGAAAATCAAGAAGGTAGATAAACCCTTAGCCAGACTCACTAGAGAGCACAGGGACAGCAATCTAATTAACAAAATCAGAAATGAAATAGAAGATATACCAACAGATCCTGAGGAAATCCAAAACATCATACGATCCTATTACAATAGGCTGTACTCAACAAAACTGGAAAACCTGGATGAAATAGACAACTTCCTGGACAGATACCAGGTACCAAAGTTAAATCAGGATGAAATTAATGGTCTAAACAGTCCCATTTCCTCTAAAGAAACAGAAGCAGTCATCAATAGTTTCCCAACCAAAAATAGCTAAAAACCAGATGGGATTTGTGCTGAGTTCTATCAGCCGTTCAAAGAAGACTTAATTCCAACACTCCTCAAAGTATTCCACAAAACAGAAAGAGAACATACTGTATCTAATTCATTCTATGAAGCCACAATTACTCTGATACCTAAACCACACAAAGATCAAACAAAGAAAGAGAACTTCAGACCAATTTTTCTCAAATATCGATGCAAAAATACTCAATAAAATCCTTGCAAACTGAATCCAAGAACACATCAAAATGATCATGACCAAGTAGGCTTCATCACAGGGATGCAGGGAAGGTTTAATATACGGAAATCCATCAACGTAATCCACTATATAAACAAACTCAAAGACAAAAACCACATGATCATCTTGTTAGATGCTGAGGAAGCATTTGACAAAATCCAACACCAATTCATGATAAAAGTCTTGGAAAGATCAGGAATTCAAGGCCCATACCTAAACATAATAAAAGCAATCTACAGAAAACCAGTAGCCAACATCAAACTAAATGGAGAGAAACTCAAAGCAATCCCACTAAATACAGGGACTAGAGAAGGCTGCCCACTTTCTCGCTATCTATTCAATATAGTACTTGAAGTCCTAGCCAGAGTAATTTGACAACAAAGGGAGATCAAGGGGATTGAAATTTGAAAATAAGAAGTCAAAATATTGCTATTTGCAGATGATATGATAGTATATATAAGTGACCCTGAAAACTCAACCAGAGAACTCCTAACCTGATAAACAACTTCAGTGCAGTAGTTGGATATTAAATAAACTCAAACAAATCAATGGCCCTACTCTACACAAAAGACAAATGGGCTGAGAAAGAAATTAGGGAGACAACACCCTTCACAATAGTCACAAACAATATGAAATACCTTGGTGTTTTACCTAACTAAGGAAGTGAAAGATCTGTATGATAAGAACTTCAAGTCTCTGAAGAAAGAAATTGAAGAAGATCTCAGAAGTTGGAAAGATCTCCCATGCTCATGGATTGGCAGGATTAATATAGTCAAAATGGCTATCCTGCCAAAATCAATCTACAGGTTCACTGCAATCCCCATCAAAATAACAACTCAATTCTTCACTGAGTTAGAAAGGGCAATTTACAAATTCATCTAGAATAACAAAAAACCTAGAATAGCAAAAATTCTTCTCAAGAATAAAAGAACCTTTGGTGGAACCACCATGCCTGATCTCATGTTGTACTACAGAGCAATTGTGATAAAAACTGCATGGTACTGGTACAGCAACAGATAGGTAGATCAATGGAACAGAATTGAAGACCCAGAAATGAACCCAAACACCTATGGTCATTTGATCTTTGACAAAGGCGCTAAAACTATCCAGTGGTGAAAAGACAGCATTTTCAACAAGTGGTGCTGGCACAAATGGCAGTTATCTTGCAGAAGAATGCAAGTCGATCCATTCTTATCTCCTTGTACACAGATCAGATCTAAGTGGATCAAAGATCATCACATAAAACCAGAGACACTGAAATTTATAGAGGAGAAAGTGGAGAAAACCCTTGGAGATATGGGCACAGGGGAAAAATTCCTAAACAGAACAGCAATGGCTTGTGCGGCAAGATCAAGAATTGACAAATGGGACCTTAAAAAATTGCAAAGCTTCTGTAAGGCAAAAGACACTGTCAATAAGACAAAAAAATCCACCAACAGATTGGGAAAGGATTTTTACCAATCCTAAATCTGATAGGGGACTAATATCCAATATATACAAAGAGCTTAAGAAGCTGGACTCCAGAAATTCAAATAACCCCATAATAATGGGGTACAGTGCTGAACAATGAATTCTCAACTGAGAAATACTGAAAGGCAGAGAAGCACCTGAAAAAATGTTCATCATCCTTAATCATCAGGGAAATGCAAATCAAAACAAACTTGAGTTTCCACCTCCCTCCAGTCAGAATGGCTAAGTTCAAAAATTCATATGACAGCAGATGCTGGTGAGGATGTGGAGAAAGAGGAACATTCCTCCATTGCTGGTGGGATTGTAAGCTGGTACAACCACTCTGGACATCAGTCTGGAGGTTCCTCAGACAACTGGACATAGTACTTCCGGATGATCCAGCAATACCACTACTGGGCATATACCCATAAGATGTTCAAAGTGGTAATAAGAACACAGGCTCCACTATGTTCTTAGCAGCCTTACTTATAATAGCTAGAAGCTGGAAAGAACCCAGATGTCCCTCAACAGAGGAATGGATATAGAAAATGTGGTACATTTACACAATGGAGTACTACTCATCTATTAAAAACAATGAATTTATGAAATTCTTGGGCAAATGAATGAATCTGTAGGAAATCATCCTTAGTAAGGTAACCCAATTACAAAAGAAGTCACTTGATATGCACTCACTGATAAGTGGATATTAGCCCAGAAACTTAGAATACTCAAGATACAACTTGCAAAACATAAGAAAATCAAGAAGAATGAAAGCAAAGTATGCATACTTCATTCCTTCTTAGAACAGAGAACAAAACACCCATGAAAGGAGTTACAGAGACAAAGATTGGAGCTAAGATGAAAGGATGGACCATCAGAGACTACCCCACCTGGGGATCCATCCCATAATCAGCCACCAAATCTAGACACTATTGCATATGCCAGCAAGATTTTGCTGATAGGACCCTGATAGAACTATCTCGAGTGAGGCTATGCCAGTGCCTGGCAAATACAGATTGGGATGCTTACATTCATCTATAGGATGGAACACAGGGCCTCCTATGGAGGAGCTAGAGAAATTACCCTAGGAGTTGAAGGGGTCTACAACCCTTTAGGTGGAACAACAATATGAACTAAACAGTACCCCCAGAGGTCCTGTCTCTAGATGTAACAGAATCTGGCCTAGTTAGCCATCAGTGGGAAGAAAGGCCCCTTGGTCTTACAAATTATATATGTCCCAGTACAGTGGAATGCCAGGGCCAGGAAGTGGGAGTGGCCATGTGGGGGATCAGGGTGGGGTGGGTATAGGTAATTTTGGATTAGCATTTGAAATGTAAATAAAGAATATATCAGAGCACCCGCGACCCTGCCATCTTTCCTCTGAGCCCAGCGGACACAGTTAGGGACATCCCAGGACTTTAAGATCGCATCGGGGTTATGCGTGAGTGCAGTACAGTGGTGGTGTTGGGAGCAGCAGGTCAGCGGTTGCCCCCAGGGGCAGGATCCGAGAACTCCGCCCCACCTGAGGCTGGGCCTCTCCCAGCCAGAGCACCCGCCACCCCACCATCTTTCCTCTGAGCCCAGCTGACCCAGCTAGGGACACCCCAGGACTTTAAGATCGCATCGAGGTTACACGTGAGTGCAGTACAGAGGTGGTGTTGGGAGCAGCAGGTCAGCAGTTGCCCCCAGGGTCAGGATCCGAGAACTCCGCCCCACCGGAGGCTGGGCCTCTCCCAGCCAGAGCACTCGCCACCCCTCCATCTTTCCTCTGAGCCCAGCAACTCCAGGACTTTAAGACCACATCAGGAGCTCAGGGCCCGGGCCTCAGGCTCTGTGCACTCTCTTAGGCTCTTTCGGGACTCCCCAAGCTATCTCTGGAAGTGAGGTGAGCAGGGGAACACAGCCTCTGCTCTGGTCCAATCTCATGGAACTTGAGACATCAGCCAGGAGATTGATAAGGGCCCAGGGCAAAACAGTGGGTCCTTTCTGGTCTGCACCAACGCCAGGCCTCCTCCGGCAGAGATGGCAGGAGGAAAGCGCAAGAACAGAAGCAACAGAATCCAAGGGTACTTGGCATCACCAGACCCAAACTCACCCACCACATCAAGTCCTAGATACAACAGCACACCAGAAAAGCAGGACATGGATATAAAATCACTGGTCATGATGATGATGGAGGACTATACGAAGGAAATACAGGAAAACTCAGATAAACAACTAGAAGCATTTAAAGAGGAAAAACTTAGAGAGTTACAGGAAAACACTGATAAAAAACTAAAAGCATTTAAAGAGGAAATACTGAGAGAGTTACAGGAAAAGAATACCAAACAGGTGATGGAATGGAACAAAACCATCCAGGACCTAAAAATGGAAGTAGAAACAATTAAGAAAAACCAAAAGGAGTTAACCCTGGAGATAGAAACCATAGGAAATAAATCAGGAACCATAGATATGAGCGTCAGCAACAGAAT
>LR753916.1:34227-114884 GCA_902729485.2 Mus minutoides | reverse complement strand
TCTCAGTGGTTATCTCTGATATCTGGCTCTTCCAGTCTTTACACTTCCTCTTCTGTGATATTCCCTAGTCTTGTGGGGAGGGTTGATACAGGTGTCCCATTTAAAACTGAGCATGCCTAGTGACTTATTCTTATGCTTAGACCAAATGTGAGTCTCTACATTAAGTACTGTCTACTGCAAAGGGAAACATCTCTGAGGAGGACTAAAAGACAAACTAATCTATGGCTGTAAAGGTATTTAAAAGGCATGTTGATTTTACATCAAGTTTGCAAAACAATAGTGGTAGGTTCTCTCCTAGAACTCATGACTTCTCCAATCAGGGTTTGGTTGCCAGATTTACAGTACATGAGTTCCATCCTATGAAAAAAGGCCTTAAGTCCAATCATACAGCTATAGATTACTTTCAAGAAATTCATGCCACTATTGCACTAATAGGTATATTTTGCTAGGCTTGTTTTTATTGTAGCTCACAGCCTTCGTGGATGCTTAAGACCATTGATAACTTTTCTTCCAAAGATACCTATATATTATTATCTGGCACTTTCAAGGCTACGTATCGGGGAGGAAACTTCGAGGTCAATAACAGTTTGATTTCTCTGTAGCCTGTGACCAAAATATGTAGTATCTTTCCCAATAGGAGTTTGCCATCAATAACTAGATACTTTAAGAGTGTACAGTTTATTTAAAAGACTAGTTTAGTTTTTGGTTGCTTATTATTGATTTTATTTTTGTAGGTATTAACTAGGCACATATGCATTGAAGCTTACTCATGATTCTTGTGAAATCTTTACATTTGAGGTATACTTAGGTTTGTATTGATACAAAGTAAGGTTTCCTCTGCAGTTTAGAACTATTTCTATTTTTTTCTTAATAGTAAGTATGAACGTCCATGAGTTGTTTTGAGCAGAATTCATTTTGTGTGTGTGTGTGTGTGTGTGTGTGTGTGTGTGTGTGTGTGTGTGTGTGTGAATCTTTACTGTCAATGAGTGTCCATTCCTATACTGTAGACATTTCACATATTTAGTACATTAATGAAAACTCTTCATTTTGACAACCTACCAAGTTCATTTAGACACCAGAATTCCCAATGTCCACAATCCTTCCAGCATTAACTTAAGGCAATCTCAATGTGATAGTGTGTGTAAACATTTATGACCAATGGAGACAATTAAGCCATTATAAATGTGAAGCTGGGGATTTTATTACTACATACTGCTGAATACTGTTTTAACTTTATTTGATGGTGTGATACAAATTCAAACAGAATACTGTTCCTTTTCTATCTTACATATTACATGGTCCTACTGCCTAGTTAGGAAAAATGTTGTAGTATATTTAGCATTCATTTTAGTGTATATAAATTCCTGGAGAATACTACAACATAATAATCTTTGCATTGATTTCTATGGACTTCTCATTGTTTCAATAACTCAGATTATTGCATCTGGGTCAGATGATTCCACATTTCTGGTTGTTACTTCTAAGCTTCTCTCTGCTTATGCAGCTCCATGGGATATGCCAAGCTCTGACTGTTTGTGTGCAAGAAGTTGACTTCTTTCTGTTCATCCATCTCAGAAAGTACTTCATCCTTAGCAACACATTTCTTTAGTGCTGTGGACTCATTTAATTTCTTTATTTCTTTTTATCATATCTTTGGATACTTAAATAGTATTTTATGGTACAATTAATGAGGGTTAAATTAATTTTAAGAATATAATAAATTTTGCAGGTTATAGCTACCATATTTAATTTCTGTTTTTAAAATGAAGTTTCTTTAGGGCATGGGAAGGGGGCTGTTAATGGAGTAGAGGCAAAGAAAGAGAGGATACACAGAAGTGGAGAGGGAGAGAAAGAGAGAGGAGATCATATTTAATTTCTTTTATATATGAATTCATTGATGCACGATACTATATATACTGTATGCATGAAACTGTACATTTACAGTATCAACTACATTTCCAAATAATATTTATTTTGAGGCTTAAAATAAAGAGTTTTAAAGGACTTCCTTCCCCTCCTCTTATGTTCATTTGTACATGTGTGTGTGTGCGTGTGCATGTGTGTGTGATATACAATAGAACGTCACACAAGTGATTGCCCCTTAAAGTCTGTTTGTGTTATTATTGGAAAACCAAGAGACAAGTTGAGTCTTAGTGGTATTCTGAGCTGTTAGATCCAGTGGATATTGACATAATTGGAACACATAGATACTCAGCCTTTGACAGGGCTTAATCAGTTAAATCCCTATCTTCGGCATTGCAGGGGGCTTCTCCATGGGTAGAACACCACCAAAGATCCACAGAATGAGAGAAAGAAAAGCTTGGCTATGGGATACAGATGGGATGTCTATGATCTCACCACAGACTTCTGTTAATCTTAATTGTAGAGAATTAACATGTTAAGTAGTTTAAAAATAGCACTGTCTACATTGTGGCCACTGCAATAATGACTCTACTTTTTATGGGTTATTAAAAAGCTAACTGAACTCTTATAATAGCTATTGGTTATTTTTTGTGTTTGATAAAGAATAAAATATAATTGTTTTAAGGCTATATTTTGATAATATATTTCAAATATCACATAATTAAATAAGTAATTTCTAGGCATTTTGCCTTTTAAAAATAATTCAAGCATCATTTTATAATGTCTGTGGAATCAAATCTTATGTACAACATTATAGAATAGAAAATAAATATATTATTAAATATTTATTTATCTGTTTATTTATAATAGGTTGTGGGGGTTGTGTATACCACAATGGTATATATCAAAATCAAAGGAAAACTTTCAGGAGTTACTTCTGTCATTCCATTATGTGAATCTCAGAAATCAACTGAGGTTTTCAGGCTTGGAAGCCAAGCCCCTTACCTGCTGGGCCATCTTGCCAGCTCTATATTTGATTTTAGACATGGAAACGTAATAGTTCACTGGTTGATTTGAAATAAAATGTCAACTTTTATTTTTATGCTTAGCTTGCCTCTTTATCTCCCAGACATAATACATGATTCTTAGAAAGTTGTGTCATTGCTGTAGATGAACTTAAAGAATCCAATAATGACTATGGGAAGTAGCTAGAAATTTAGTTTGGTTATTTGTGGCATTCTGTGTTTGGGAAGTAGGTAAGGGGGAAAGTGTGATAATGAGAACAAGGAGAAAAGTTCTTTATTAATATTTCTATGTTTACTTATATGACTTAATGTTAAATGTTTCAGCATTTGGGTGTTGAGCAGTTAGGAACTCTTGAGAGACTTTGGCATCATGGCGTCTGGAACTAAACAAATACAAGTGGGCTCATTCATCATAACCAGTATGGTAAACCAGAGCATTCAGGGGCATTGATAGAAGGTTTAAATTAAGAGACAAATGTCCCTAATTTCTTAATATCTGGCCAATTTAGACAATTCTTTATGATTGCAAGCTGGTACAACCACTCTGGAAATCAGTTTGACGGATCCTCAGAAAATTGGACATAGTACTACTGGAGGATCCAGCAATACCTCTCCTGGGCATATATCTGGAAGATGCTCCAACTGGTAATAAGGACACATGCTCCACTATGTTCATAGCAGCCTTATTTATAATAGTCAGAAGCTGGAAAGAACCCAGATGTCCCTCAAAAGAGGAATGGATGCAGAAAATGTGGTACATTTACACAATGGAGTACTACTCAGCTATTAAAAACAATGAATTTATGAAATTCCTAGGCAAATGGATGGATCTGGAGGGTATCATCCTGAGTGAGGTAACCCAATCACAAAAGAAGTCACTTGATATGCACTCACTGATAAGTGGATATTAGCCCAGAAACTTAGAATACCCAAGATACACATTGCAAAACACATGGAATTCAAGAAGAACAAAGACCAAAGTGTGGACACTTCTCCCCTTCTTAGAATTAGGAACAAAACACACATGGAAGGAGTTTCAGAGATCAATTGTGGAGCTGAGACAAAAGGATGGACCAACCAGTGACTGCTACAGCCAGGGATCCATCCCATAATCAGTCACCAAGCACAGACAATATTGCATACGCCAGCAAGATTTTGCTGAAAGGGCCCTGATATAGCTTTCTCTTGTGAGGCTATGCCAGTGCCTGCCAAACACAGAAGTGGATGCTCACAGTCAGCTATTGGATGGAACACAGGGTTCCCAATGGAGGAGATAGAGAAAGTACCCAAGATGCTGAAAGGGTGTCCAACCCTATCGGTAGAACAACAATATGAACTAACCAGTACTCCCAGAGCTCATGTGTCTAGCTGCATATGTAGCAGAAGATGGCCTAGTTGGCCATTATTGGGATGAGAGGCCCCTTGGTCTTGCAAACTTTATATGCCCCAGTACAGGGAAAACACCAGGGCCAAGAAGTGGGAGTGGGTGGGTAGGGGAGCAGGGTGGAGGGTGGAGGAGGGTATAGGGGACTTTCGAGATAGCATTTGAAGTTTAAATGAAGAAAATATCTAATAAAAAATTGGAAAAAAATAACTACCTTCAAATGTTATGTTATATATGATATATATGTATTTATACATATATGTTATATGATTTTTTATTCAGTTTTATCATTTTATCAATATTAAAATTCACAAAAGATTAATAATGTTTGTTTTTAATATCAGATTTACTACTCATACTCTGCACTTAGTTTCTTATAATTTTTAGTAATTTATTATATTAGTTAAAATTCTCTAGAGAAAACTAACAATAGAATAAATATGTATTTAAAGGTTATTTCATAGCTTGTCTCACACAGTATGATCTAGTAGTTTAATAACAGTTATCTGTACACTGGATAGATTAAGAATTTGGTAGCCCTTAATGTATCAGGGCTAAATGCCCCAGAGACTTCAATTTGTCACTGAAGACATGAACAAGTCCTGGAGAGCTGCTGATGTACAGCTCATTTTGGAACGCTGAATAAACTAGCATCCAGTGTAAATGGCAACAATAGAGTAGATACACAGGCCAACAAAGGACAATGTTTCCCCAGGTCCTGTAGAAGGAAGAACTGCATGCAGTCTATGAGAGGGTGGGTGTCCCTCAATCAATACTTCCCAGAATTACTATTACAGTTTTACTCAGAGTTGAGTCTCTGATCCTAGGTTCAATCAAGTTGACAACTGAGATCAACCATAAGACTTACTTGCTTAATCTTTTAATTTTCCAATAATTATTTACAATATGTTTTAGGGTCATGACATTATTTACATGACATTGAATTTCAACTTTCATTTATCTGGTTGCAACTTTCATTTAAAATTTATTTTTTCATTTATTGCAAGTTGTGTTTTTGTGTCTGTCTTTCCTTCTCTCTCTCTCTCTCTCTCTCTCTCTCTCTCTCTGTGTGTGTGTGTGTGTGTGTGTATGTGTTTTTGTCTCTCTGTCTCTCTCTCTGTGTATATCTCACTGTGTGTGTGTGTGTGTGTGTGTGTGTATGCATGCAAATCCACATGCCCACTTGGGATCAAAGCCATTCAGTCCCTAAAGCTGGTTTGTTAGTGGTTATGTTCACCTGATTTGGGCACTGGGAACAAAACTCAGATACTCTACAAGGACAATCTGTGCTCTTAACTACTGAGCATCTATCCAATCTTCCTTCACTTTTAAAAATTAGTAGACTTCTTTTATGTGTGTGTGTTTAGAAACTTTATTTATCTATCTATCTATCTATCTATCTATCTATCTATCTATCTATCTATCTATCAATCTATCTATCTATTTATTTATTTTACACTCCATGTTTTATTCCCCCCACCCCTCTTACTGCTCCATATCCCATACCTCCTCCACATTCCCTTGTCTCCATGTGGATGTCCCCAGCCCTCCACTGCACTTGACCTCTAAACTCCCCGGGCCTCCAGTCTTGAGGTTTAGGTGCAGCATCTCTGAATGAACACAGACCCAGCAGTCCTCTGCTGTATGTGTGTTGCGGGCCTCATATCAACTGGTGTATACTGTCTGTTTGGTGGTCCAGTGTTTGATGTATCTCAGGGGTCCAGATTAATTGAGACTGCTCATCATCTTACAAGGTAGTCCTCCTCCTCAGTTTCTTTCAGTCTTTCCCCAATTCAACAACAGAAGTTAGCTGCTTCTGTCCATTGGTTGGGTGCAAATATCTGCCTCTGACTCTTTAAACTCCTTGTTGGGTCTTCTAGAGTGAAGTTATGCTAGGTCCTTTTTTGTGAGCACTCCATAGCCTCAGTGATAGTGTCAGGCCTTGGGACCTCCCCTTGAGCTGGATCCCTCTTTTGGCCTGTCAGTGGACCTTCTTTTCCTCAGGATCCTCTCCATTTCCATCTCTGTAATTCTTTCAGACAGGAACAATTAGGGTCAGAGTTGTGACTGTAGAATCTCCCCACCCTACCCATTTGATGCCCTGTCTTTCTGCTGGAGGTAGGCTTTATAAGTTCCCTCTTCCTACTGTCAGGCATTTCTATCGTAAACATTTTATTTTTCATCCAACCTAGCATTTTATTATAAAACTTTTATTATTTTCCCATATTAAAACATATTCAATCCAACTTGCACAACTTTAAATTGTAATGTGATTGTTTTTCTTACTATTTGTTTTCAAGAATTAAGAAATGAATTAGAAACAGGATTACAATCTCTACATTCCATTTTTTTTGACACATTGCTTTCTTTAACAATGTCAGGTGACCTACTTAATTCTCTTAGACAAGCCAAAACATCATTTAGTAACAGATGCAGCTAGTCTTGCAGTATCTAGCTGCTAAAAACAGGATTCTGCATAATCTAATCAGACTAAAGCACATTTTCAAACTCCCTGATCTCATCCAAAATTCTTTATTACTACACATTTTGAAAAAATTTTTGCTGAGTTTTGGTATATGAAATGGTGGAAGGAGGATCTTCTACATTTTGAGAAGCCAAATAGTCTGTGCATGACATTCATATAGCTAACTGGGTCATTAAAACTTGGACCATGCTTTATATCCTTGCTTAAAAACCCTTTTGAGTTTCAGTCAGGGAAAGAAAACATAATTAGATACCAGTTTTCATCCATCATATTGAAAAGAAAGCAAGACTTCCCAGTTCTCCAAACACCAATGAAGGTATGGAAACAGAATATTTTACACTGCTATGGTGATAAAATTTTAGATACCTTACAAATATTTTAAAATTTTTGTTAGACTATATTAATTATATACAATACTGGGTTCCATAATGGCATTTTCAAAAATGTATATTATGCAATTTGATCATATTCACTCCTGTTAGATTCTCTGGTCTACCTCCTATTTCTACCAATTCTCTTCTTCTTTCAATCTACCATGTCTTATTTTTGTGACCCAGTGAATTTTTGGGGGGTTGAAGCATGCTCGAGAGTTTGCATAGAGGAGCATGGGCAGCTTATTAGAACCTTATATCTTTCCCTTACTCCATTAACCATTAACTGAATATTAGATGCTCAGAAATTGTGGGATCGCATGAGACTTCCCCTTCGGAGAGAGAATGTTGATGAACCCAATCTTGTGGTGATACACAGTATCACAAATGCTGTGAAATTATGAGTACAGTAGACACCTCATGCCCAGAAGAAAGCACTTCCCATCACTCCTTCCACCTTCCTCCATCTCAGATATTATTTTCATCTCTTCTTTGGTGATATTTCCTGAGCTGTGTAGTGGTTGACATAGATATTTCTTTTATTTCTGGCCATTCATCAGTCATTTATTTTCAGTATCCTGACCAGTTATGAGTCTCTGCAGTCATTACTGATCATTGTAAAAGAAGCTTCGCTGATCAAAGTGTACACATCACTATCCTATGAGATAACCACAGCGACTTGATAGATATATCATGTTTATTTGTCAACAAAGGAGATTATCATCCCCACTAGCGCCTATGACCTCCCCAGTCTCAGATATATGACTAGGTTTACAGAACCAGACTGGAATCACTTCTTCTGGATTAGATACCAAATCCAATCAGTAAGCCAATCATTACTCATATAACTTACTATGATTGCACCTGTCAGTATGTCTGGAGGGAGTTCAGTAGTATTGTATGCAAGGTCCCTAGTGTTACTAAGACTGTTAATGACATTGTTGATCCTAAAATTTGGATAGCAACTTCCATCAATATAAATCTACCCAGTAGGAAGGAGGCTTCAAGCTCAGATTCAGCTTGACTTGTCTATGATCATGACCAAGCCATGTAACATCTTCAGCAATAGAGTCTTATGACCTACTTCTGGTGGACAACCAACATCAGTGGTAATTGTTTGAATTTCGGTGTGTGGGGTTCTCTGATCAGTAACTTATGGTGATAACCTAACCTGGTACTGTGATTTTCTCTTTATAATGTATTACATCTAAGAGCCCACGTATCATTTCTCGTAGTTATTTTCCTTTGTAACAGCAAAACTCTTATTTTTTTCTTTGTTTTGAGGTACCTTTAAACTCCACCAAGCTACGCAAGATTTCAAGGAGATCATGTTTGCATGACTCACGTAGCTTTGCATTTATTCTTGTTATATAATAACTAATTATCATGACTTTCAGATTTACTATTTTGCTTAAAATAATAATTCATTAAATGTTAAAATATATTACAAAGAAATAAGTTTTCCAAAGTAAAAACAGCAGCAATACCAGTGACACTATTTATGTAGCCTTTTGGTTTTGACTTAACAGAAATAATTAAATTTGTATATTTGTATCTGCATTTATTCAACATAGTGTTTTTGATAAGCTAAATGATGGGTATTGGGTCTCACATAGATAAAAATTTTTATTAGAAAGAGTATTTTTATTGTTCACATGATTCTAGATATTTCCTTTTTAGTACATACAAATACTAGATACTGACTTTTAAATGACAACTTGAAACATGAAACCTTTTGGTATGTGAAGCAACATTTTACACTGTTGTATAGAAATTCAATACTACTATTTTCATGCTTTCATTTGCTTACTTTGAGTATCTCACAAATAAACTTATTTATTTATGAAGAACTATATGATGTCTCAATACATGTATACAGTTTGGAATGATCCAATTAGGTTAATTAGTATGACTGTCATTTTAAAAAAAGCTCTCATTTCTTTGTGGACAGGACAATTTAAATCCTGTTGCATAGCTGTTTTGAAATATACAGAACATTAATATTATTAGAAATAGTTTTTGTCTGAGAGTACAATAGAATTCATCTAACTCATTTATTTGAGATCAGTGAGTGTCTATCCAAAGGATCTGAAAGCCATAGGTTGATGAGATAACTACATTCTTAAGTCTTTTACAGAATTTTTCACAATAGTCAAAATGTGGGAGCAATATATCTAATTCTTTGAATAAGGTATATACTTATTATGGTCATTAAAAATGTATTTGTTGAGCGTTTCATGTAAAAACACCATATTTACATAAATTTCCCTTTATGTATCCTCATGACTCTCTCTCTCTCTCTCTCTCTCTCTCTCTCTCTCTCTCTCTCTCTTTTTTTAGTTTTTCAAGACAGGGTTTCTCTGTATAGCCCTGGCTGGCCTGGAACTCACTTTGTAGACCAGGCTGGCCTCGAACTCAGAAATCTGCCTGCCTCTGCCTCCCGAGTGCTGGGATTAAAGGCGTGCACCACCACTGCCCGGCTTCATGACTCTTTCTTACTCCTCTAGTTAATGACCTCTAATTTTTAAGTTTATATATATATATATATATATATATATATATATATATATATATATATATATATGTGTGTGTGTGTGTGTGTGTGTGTGTGTGTGTGTGTGTGTGTGTGCATACACATTTATATGTACAACTATCTGAGTGTTGCTTATGCACATGAGTTTAGGGCTGACCACTTTTGATGGTCTATCCTATCAGGCAGCTCAGCACATCCTTGGAGAACACTGATTCTCTTCTCAGCAGCCGTTAGTTGTCTGTAATTCTTTCATCCAGGGGGTTAGACCTTTTAAAATGTTCTCCATCATCATTGGCACAACAATTTGCATGGTCATTTTCCATGTCTTGCCTGTGTATAATCTCATAACATTATCTATTGGTTACTTGGAAAATGCTCTTTCACTAATGTACTGGCTAGTTTTGTGTCAACTTGACACAGCTGGAGTTATCACAGAGAAAGGAGCTTCAGTTGAGGACATACCTCCATGAGATCCAACTGTAAGGCATTTTCTCAATTAGTGATCAAGGGGGAAAGGCCCCTTGTGGGTGGGACCATCTCTGGGCTGGTAGTCTTGGGTTCTATAAGAGAGCAGACTGAGCAAGCCATTAAGTAACATCCCTCCATGGCCTCTGCATCAGCTCCTGCTTCCTGACTTGCTTGAGTTCCAGTCCTGACTTCCTTTGGTGATCAACAGCAATGTGAAAATGTAAGCTGAATAAACCCTTTCCTCCCCAACTTGCTTCTTGGTCATGATGTTTTGTCCAGGAATAGAAACCCTGACTAAGACAACTAAGCTGTATAAATCTTCTAAATGTATTTATTACTTTGGAGAATCAAAGTTTTTGTCTTACATACATAATTGAGGAATCTTTGGTTACCTTAGGGTTCCCTGATAAAATTTTGACAATGGCTGATGTAGAGCTGGCTTTTAGATTTTCACTGAGTCGTGACTGATGTATATAACTGGTTTGGTTCTATTGAGGAAAATAGGACATATCTATGTGGCAAGTTCAAATAATTAGATATAAATGTACCATTATAGTAAAAAATTTAATGTGAAAATGTTTCATATTGTTAGTGAGCAAACGGTATTATACATTAGATGTAAAATTCATGACTCAAAACAGCTACATAAACACAGAAAAATATAAAGTCTCAAATGGAAAAAGGCATTCATCCTTGAGGATGTAAGAGAGCAAAACTGACAGGTGGAGTGAAGCCTTGAAACTTAGGAAAGAACACATCTGAAAATAGAACTGAGTAAAAACTGTTTTTGGTGAGATTTCACTTTTAAGGTTTGCATTTAGATCACTGAGTCAACTGCGTGGCTGACTCTACTTCTCCATGGGTACCTAGCCTTAGCTTATGCATTACAGTCTTTTTTTTGAATGATAATTAAAAAAAATTTATTAGATATTTTCTTCATTTACATTACAAATGCTATCCCAAAAGTCCTCTATACCCGCCCCCCTGCCCTGCTCCCCTACCCACTCAGGATAGAGCAATAAGTGGAGGAGAAATGTATTCCTTCAGTTTGGCTCATAGACAAGAAGAAAATCAATGAAGTGAAAGTTATTGATGAAATGTGTTCCACATACCAGTGCTCAGCCCTTCCTCAAAAACAGGACGAAGTATGTAAGTATGATCACTCCCAGTGAAGAAGAAAATATACACTCAAGATACCAGTACCCAACCAAGGCTTTCTGCTGTAGTCATGGCCAGGAGAAGAAGAACTAAAATTGTAATTAGAAAATAGAAACATCATCAGACAAGATGAGTAACCATATATCCAAATCCAAAGAATAATTTTAAAAAATGTATCGCCAAGGGGCAATAGTTAACACAAAACACTTATATGATTAATGTGGATTGTGATACTCACCAGGTACCATTTCAAACGTATAGACATGCACAGTGCTGCGTATCAAAAGTAATCAAATGAAGCCGACTGAACACACTAGTTAGTTAAATGACATAGCTAAAGACTATTCTTTATTGAAGCAGATGAAGGACGAAGTTGAGCCATGTAAGAAGAAAGCTGATAAACATGGAGGTTCTATTCCAAAGTTTGAAAAATAGAAATGTTCGAATAGAAATAAGAGAGAGCACCTGTCCTAGGAAAGAAAGAGGAGGAGAAGAAAACAAAATACTGAAGTGCTGGGAAAAGACAAGAAGTTCAGATTTAGAAGAGGATGCAGAGTGTTCTAAAGCAACAAAAAGCAGCCGCATGCATAAAAAGTACAGGCTTTACATGCTTTCCTATGAAGATGAGGCAAAATTGCTATTCATTACTAATATTTTCACAAGTGTTCCTACCATTGTATCAATTATTTGCATGGATATACACATTCCGGTGTGTGTACATATGGTGTATAAGTAGGAAGGTCCATATATTTTTCCACAGGTACCAACTAATTTGAAATAAAGAAATATAAGTGAATATGTGAATCTAACTTCTCCTCCAAATATAGGAACACGTGATGTCATCATTGTCATCACATTTGATTTCAGTCTAGTGTTTAAGTTTAGTGTAAAATTACAGTTGCAATGCTAAAAAGATAGTTTCTAGAATCTGAAAGTCTGGTCATTAAGTTTATTTAAAAGAAAAACAGTATTCAACATTCATTAGTTTGGTGGATATTTTCCTACTGGGAATTAGATTATATTATGAAGCTATAGCCACTGAAGGAGTGAATTCTGGTATGAAAATACTAGAAATAAATAAAAGCAAGTGTATAATTACATATCCATACTTTGGAATTCAGCATGTGATGAAGGAACCTTTTCCAGGTCAGCAAACAAATGATTAGTTATTTAATATATGCAATTGATCTTTATATCCTTATATAATTGTTTAAGATTTGATACAATTTATTTTATTAACAATGGTAAATTAAAATAAGTAAACCTATAAAAATATATAAAACTAACACTAAATGTGTTTCGAAAAATCATATGGAAATTACTACATAAAAGCCTCTTAAATATATACATCTATGAAAGATTGATTGGAACCACCATATAATGAAGGCAATAACACTTCACATTGCCACCTTATGCTACAAAGTAAAATTTCCAGTATCAGGAATGGATGATGTCTTGCTGAATTTTTTGCCAAAGAGACCATCCCAGAAAATATCACAGGCTATTGTCGAAGCTATTTGTAACTCCCCGTAATCTGATGGCAAAGCCCTATTACTGAAGACACAACTTACATGTGTCATTGAATATGGAGAAATTGAGCCAGTGCTCCAATAGATGGCTTCATTCCTCCTGACTAGTGCTGGAAGATAGTCTGCACTCTCTTGGAGGAGTAAAGAATCTTCAGCATCAACCATCTACAAATTATTGACCCACAACATTCCTGCAAGATATACTGGTTCAACAGCAAATACTATGGGACTGATCAACCATTTTTGATTGTATTTAAGGCCCACTCCATAAGGTAGAACTCACCATACCTGACACTACTAAAGTGGCTGAGACCCAAGACTATGTAGGTCATGGACTTCAGGAGAAAAACTACAACTCTTATTTTGCTAAAGGAACACAAGAACAAAATGACTTCTAATGATAAGTTATATTCACTCAACTCTTAATTCTTGTTTCAGGAGATGGTATTTAATACAGAGACCCACAACTGCATGGGGTATAGAGAGTAGAGGCTTTGCAGGACTGAGGTCTAAATAGTATAGGATTATCAAACCCCTTTTCTCAAGGATTAGAGACCAATGTAGTAGAGAAAAAAAAATTGTAACAGCCAGAGGTAGTGGATTACTTTTAATCTGTTTGGATTTTTTTTGTTGTTTGTTTTTTTGATAAAGAAAAAAGCATAGAGAAATGTAAGTAGGAAAGATCTAGAGGAATTTTGGGAGGTGAAAAAATATAATCAAAATATAGTATATAATACATTTTAATAAGAATAAAAACTACAAAATGAGGACCTATAGAAATGTGTAAACATTAAATTATTAAAATAAAATGAACAGGACTATATTTGTAAATTTGACAGGATATTAGTTTATTAACAAATATATTATATCTGCTTGGAATTCCTCTCTACACCTTGTCTACCTTCCCCTAAGTTTCATTATCTTGCTTTAATCAATCTCTCTTTCACTGGACACACACACACACACACACACACACACACACACACACACATGCATACACAAACATGATTTATATTTTTATACATTAACAAGAGCATTTATTTCAGCAGTGCTGACATTTTGGCTGCTTAGCTGTTCCTAATAGCCACAGAGCCTTGACAATTCCCTGGAATGAAGTGTACTTTCAAACATTTTGTTGAGTAAAAGTGGACATGAACTTGAGAGAAAGCAAGGATGGGTTGGGCTATGGATAATTTGAAGTTAAGAAATCAAAAGGAGAAATGACACAAGTATATTTTAATTTTAAAAAAATGAAAGAAATGTACATTCAACATTAGTCTGTTGAAATAATAATGCAAGCTTATAACAGATAATAAAAATGTATGTTTATATTGAACGTCAGATCATTCATTGGATAATAGTCTTTATTTCTAAAGAAATAAGTGACCTTTCCACTCTTTGTCTCAGCAACATATTCCATTTATCAGATACTTCTTTGAGAAAGATGTTTTATGAGAAACAGAAGGCAAATGTTCTTAGTCAATCTTGTATATGCAAAAATACCTGCCTGAAAATGATACTCCCTCTGTAAAAATGATATTGAAAAGGAATCATTCTTTGGAAAGGTTAAAAAGGTCATTCTCATCTGTTCCTCATTTTTTTGCACAAACTTAGTTGGGATTTATATTTTGTCTCCTATAGTACGTTTTCAATTTCAAAATGTGCATTCTTACATCATCTTTGATTATAATGATTTTTAAGTTGATTGCATGAGAGAACAAATTATCTTTATTGGTTTGTTTTAAAGTACCTCAAGAATAAATCATAAACTATATTTGACAAATGAAAATGTATGCAGAAAAAGTACATAATTTGATTATAAAACAACATCTATTAATGTCTGTGAATGTACTCATCAGTAAATTAGTAGATTTAAAATATACATTTCTCTCAAAATCTCAGAAATGTTCTGGTTTCTCACATCTTGGCTCATAATTTATAGAAAGGGTTCAAAAGTTGGATGCATGGAAAATAAAGTTGATTTATTCTTGGTGGTACTATAATATATTGAAAGACCAACATTGTAATATATAAAAAGAGCACACTTGTCCATTAATTCTCATATATTTTCCTTTAACATTTTGTGCTCCTACAAGGATGCTTTTAGAATTTTCTAGAACATTGAAAAAGAATATGATTTAACATGCCCTAAATTTGTGTTATGTCAAATAATTTATACATGACAATGGAAATATTTTTTATTGGATATTTTTTTATTTACATTTCAAATGTTATCCCCTTTTCCAGTTTTCCCTCAGGAAACTCACTATCCCATTTCCCTCCTCCTGCTTCTATGCCCACCCACTCCTGCCTCCCTGCCCTCGCATTCCCCTACATTGGGGCATCGAGCCTTTCCAGGAACAAAGACCTCTCCTCCCTCTGATGGCCAACAAGGCCATCCTGTGCTACATAGGTGGGGCAGTCTGTGGATAGCCTTTCCTTCAGTCTTTGCTCCATACTTTGTATTTCCTCCCATGCGTATTTTGTTCTTCCTTCTAAGAAGGACTGAAACTTAATGAACCCAATCAAGATAAAATTATGGACTATTGTAAGGTCTAAAAAACAATTGAGTTGAAGATGTTTAAATTTATGCCATCTATGCCTACAAGATAATTAATCCTATCCTGTGTGGCCAAATAACTTTATAAATTAGTCAAAATCTTAGTTGTAGTAAGACATATACAACAAACTATGGTCTTTAACGTCAATCACTTTTCATGTAAATAAAGTATATAAGTATAAGTATATAAAACCTCTGGTAAAAGTAAATTTGACATTTTCTACAATATACAATTTCAGGAACTAATAAAATAGTTATGAATAGATTTTTAAAAAAACATCACATTTTATTTCAGGTTTTGCTATTGTAATTTTAAAATTTTTACATGTAAATCCAGTAATGTTTTTAAGGAACATGAGAAATAATTGATACAATCTTAAGAAAAAAGAGAAATAATTATTCTCATTAGAATATAATTTACTACTTATCAAATTATGAAGTTTTTTTTGAACTTTGCAAATCCTGTATGAACTCTAGAATGGCATAAACCACAACTTTGATATTGATATTTTGAGTAAAGATGCAACCCCTCATTGCAGACTGTCATCCTATAAATATCATCAAGAATGCCTTTTTATTTTTGGAGGACATGCAGGAAAAACTTTAGAGAACAGCAACTGGTTTGAAGAGGTCCCGACCAAATGAATCCCTACTTACAAATGGTAATTATGTTAAACATCATAATTAGTAACCCTCTCGAGTAAATTACTTTTGTTTTCTCCTTTTACTATGCAATCTCCATCTAAAAATTTTCTCAAGTCAAACAATAACTCAAGAAATCATGTTTCTTTTGGAGGTTCCCCTTGGAACTTCAAGTGATGTAAAATGAGTGTGACATTAGGCAAAAGGCAAAAGCCAGTACCCAGGGCATTACTTGGCAATTTACTTCCTGTCAGGCTTCAATCCAGTTGGAAAACTTTTGAATAATTATATGTTCAATGCATGTCAAAACTGTTCCTACATTGTCCAACTAAAGTGACACACTCACTCACCATCAGGGTTATTCTCCACTGCAGGATCTCTTTGTGATACCTTTCACCCCTTTTGTGTTTTCCTCCATTCAAGAAACAAGCTCTTCAAAGGATGTATTCAGGAGGAAGTATAAAAAGCTATTATTAAAAGCATGGGATCTGCCTATGTGCCTCGTCACCATTAGTGAAACTCACTTTAATGGGAGAAAGAATTTCTGATGTTTCCCGTGTTATACTTACTAAATGTCTGCTATATAGACAAATCAATGCAGAGAAATATATATTCGGCAACATAAAATTTTCCAAGGTTATACTTTTTCTCTTCTACTCTAGGATGCTCCATTCTACCGACCTTGTAACTCCATCGCGGTGCCTCGTTCTTCCTAGCTAGTTATTAATCCATTTGCTTTTGTGTCCTGTCTCCCTCTCACTTCTCTCTTACTTTTCCATTCAGCAAGTCAGCACTTTGACTGTCTAATTTAGTTTCTTGCTTACTGAATCTTTGCTAACTTGTGTCAATGTAAAAAATATCATTCTCATCACAAAGGGAATTTGAGAATTCTAGACCCAAAAACCAGTTATCATGGTTTAGGAGTACAGTCAGACTTCCCCACATTCTGTGCTTCATAACGTTTGTATATTAATGGGAAAAGGAAGCAATAGATGAAGATACTTTTCAAACACCTTCATAAATGCCTGCAGAAGGCAGGTTATAGGTTGAGAGATCTCTGCTCTAGGCTTAGGTGCTAGCTGAGAACATTCTTAGCCTTTGATTGGTAGACCTTGAACTTATTAATGGATTCCAAAGGCTTTTTATCTGCTAGTCAAAGCATGTTAGCTCTGACACAGAGGTTGGCATGGAGTGAATATCTAGGGGCTTAAAGATAGCCTCAAATAAACTGTATCTTGGCCATAGACTTGCTTATTCCTCTCCATATCACTGATTTTCTATTTACTCAGCAAGTCTATGCAGGCAGTTCTCTCCAAGTATTCTTATTAACACGCATGTCCTTTGTTCTCTTCTTCATATGGAGTAGGTTAAGGTAATTCTGATTTTTCATTGCATGTATAATACCGAAAAACGTGTCTAATAAAAGATAAAATACTATTATACTTTTAAAGTTCTCTTTATTGTGTGTGCATGCATGTGTGTATGTATGTATATATATATGTATATATATATATGTATATGTACATATATATGTGTATATGTATAAATGTGTGTGTGTGTGTGTGTGTGTGTGTGTGTGTGTGTGTGTGTGTGTGTGAAGGATATCCTTTAGCATGTTTGTGAAGGTCAGAGTATAACTTTGTGGAGTTGACTCTCTCCTTCTACCTTTATGCGAGTTCCAGGTTCACAACTCATGTCCTCAGGCTTGTTTAGTGAGGTCTTTTACTCACTGAGCTATCTCAGTGGGCCAGGAATTCTTCAAGAATACTCTCAGACAGGTCTTGTGCAGATAAGCACAGCAGTAACTTTGTGTGAGCACTGGCTATGTTACCAGCTGAGGATATCATTTTGCACATCTTCCCAATTCTTACAATTTTTAGTTATCTTTTCCATGATGCTTCTTGAGCCTTGGAAGGAGAGACACAGCTGACTGTTCAGAGCTGATCACTCTGCTGGCAGTAGGAGAGGGACGTATTGAGAAGAACAGTTCCAGCAAGAAAGTGAGGAAGTATCATATGTGAAAGGGACTCAAATTCATTATATAAATAATATGAAACTTTCAAACATTAAACATAAAGAATAAGTATTCTCATTTCATCTTGTTAAAGAAATTAATTGAACATACATTCCTAAGTCACTTTAAAAAAATAGATAATGAAAATCTCAGCCGACCTGGCTGCTATCTCAAAGGCATTGCAAATCAAGGATATGAGTGTGCCGCAATGCCAGGAAAAGTATATTTGCATTAATATGCATTAAAATTTGTCTCAGAATATGTATGAAAAATTATGTTTTCCTCCAACTCTTGGTTGAGATTATAACAAGTTTTATTCTAATCACAAAAAATAAAGTAAGAACATGATTGAAGACATGCTAAGGTGTAATATCTAAGTGGTTAATAACATTTTCTTAGCATATCCTAAAGTAAATTACACTTGGATTGTATTCAATGATTAAGGAAGTCTTTGGGGAGCAACTCCAAATGCCTTAATATCAATACTTCCCATTTTGTTTGCACAGAAAACTAAAACTACATTTTTTTCATGTAATTGTGTCTATCTATGTAAATACATGTAAGAAAAAACTGGCAGAATAGCTTTTAATCATACCAAAAAGCATCATTGGGATGTTTAAGTTGTTGTGTATTATAAAACATGTCATCTCAAATGTGAGAAATATTTGATAAAATTTGTTTTTGTGATGCAGTGTTCCATATTGGACTAGAGAAGTATATTTTTAATATAATTGAGGGCAGTATTCATTGACTAGAAAGATCTCTGGTCCATTCAGTCTCATGATTTGCCAAAGCCAACATAAAAATCACTTTTTGACTATTTCTTTTTGTCTAGTATAAATACCTTAAGAAAAAGAACATTTGTAGTTTGTTTCTGAATTCTTGATTTCCCCAGATGTTGGGGAGTACAAAAATGAAAGTCATCATTAAATCTTCATTAATTAATTCCTTCAAGTATGTCATTTGGAAGACCAGGTTCACAGCTCTGAGCATTTCAAATAGAAAGGGGGAATGTAAAAAGTGGTGCCAATCAACCCGTTCTGCTAATATAAATGAGTCTTGTCTGATACCATCATAGGAAAATAAGGGAAGGTTGGGAAAACCTTGAGAAAACTTCTGATTATGATAAAATGGTTTCAAGTAAGAGTTAATGTGTTTGGAATTTTCAGGCAGAACATTCTAAAAACATGATTATTGCAACTATCAATACTTTGATGATGGAATGAGATATGAGCTATACCCAAGTTTTGTGAGTACATTGGGCTGAAGCTAGAACATTTTTTTCTCTGTTCGAACTATCCCTATGCCTATGCCTGGAAGATTCTAGCCTCTGTACAATCCAATTTTCCATCCTGACTGATTCAATCTGGCTTATCTCAGATTCTCATTGGATTGCTCTGCTTGACCTCATACTAGTTTTCGCAATATGTTCTAACCTTCTGGATCTTTCTCATTCTCTTTTCCTTTGTTTAGCTTGTTCTTTCTGCTACCTGACTCTGTAAATCTGTTCTGGTAAACCACCACCACCACCACCACGCACACACCACAATTCCCCATTTCTTTCTCTTGCTGCTCTTAAGTAGCCCCTGTTTCCTGTGCTGTTCTCCTGTGAGTTGGGTGTATCGTATCTCTGATTCGTTTTGTCAAATCTTTCTGATTCATCTGTCTCTTAATTAGATGTCACTTCCAGATATAACTGCTTCCTTCTACAAACTTATCTACATTGCTAGGGATTGAAGGTATGCATGAAGGGTGTGTCTGTATTCCAGCCATATCATACTGTAATCTAGGGTATGTCTGTAATTTAGCCAGGTCATATATACCTAGAAGGTCTTTGGATGTGATACCTTACCAGAGCAGTCATGTTGATGGTCGAAAATTCCTTTACACGTTATCTAATTCTTAGTATCAATTCTGATCCTCCCATTGTAACACTGACATGAAATGCCAACATTTTTCTATTATCTGTATTTACCTTTAATATCAAAACCTGATAAAGATGATATACAAATTAAAAACTCAGCACCAATATTCTCATACCTATGGATGCAATAGTTACACAAAAGTGTATTAATTGAAATAAATACAAAGAAAAAAAACAACAAACCAAACAAAACAAGAAAAACCTCAGGAGAGTATACAGAGCTAGGGAGGCAGACTTCACATACCAGGAGTGGGGAATGGCTAAGAGTTTGGAGATGTGGGCTTTAAGTTGTGATTAAGGAAAGCACTCACCTTCTGCTTTTATAATCAATAGAGGGAGAAAAATGATGATTTACATTTCTTGATTCTGAGGACTATTTTGACATCTCTGAGAATTTTATAGCTGGAAATGTGGGTAAGATGAAAGTCAGCTTCAAGCTAGAGAGACAAGGTTAGTGTCTGCTGCTGCTGCTGTTGAAGTTGCATGAAGTGGAACAACATGATTGAGTTTACAGACTATTCTACCTGCACTCCTGAGCTGTCAGTATGAAGCTCTTACTCATAGATCATTGCCTTGAATCTTTCTAAGACACACTCTCCTCAGGATACTAGCCTTCACGGGAGCAGGCTTATTTCAGTTCATAGGGAGTTCTGAAATCCAGTGGCGCATAGTGTAACTGTGAAAGCACAGTAACACGTTAGAAAACAAAGTGAAAACCCTATAGAACAAAAACAATAAACAAAAACTATGAGAATGTCATTTAATGATTATATTTTAAAAAATGTCTTGGTTATCACCCTGGGGCAAGCTGTTTCTATGTGGCATTGGGTAAAGCTGAAATAAAGTGAGTTAATAGAAGAATAGGAATAAGACGTGGGGAAAGTATTTTAGAATAACTTTACTTTAAAGTTAAAAGAGAAATTAGTGAGAGCATGGTGAGAGCATTGTTTCTTGTGTCATCTTGACTAGGCTAAATGGGGCAAAATAGCGGATAAAGCAACATTTTCATGTGTACCATTAACCTCATGAGATTGTGACTTGGGCTTGTTCATGGAACAGTTTGGCATTTAAATTGGAAGACGGGGTAAAGTATATTTCTCTTGCTGATGTGTGCAAGTTATCATGAGGGCGTCAACTGAGCAAAACAGCAGGGTGATTTTGCTTTCTACTTGTGAGCTGGAGAACCTGGCTGCTGCTGAGCCAGCATTGGGCATGAACATTCTTGTTCTCAGGTCTTTTTGGACATTAGGAGGTCAGAGTAACTAGATCCCTCTCCCATTCCTAGTTTTATCCTCTCAGCATTCAGACCATCAGCCTTGGACTGGGAACTGCATTTATAGCTTTGCAGAGTCTTAAGCCAGAACTCCAAGTAGTTATTATTATTATTATTATTATTATTATTATTATTATTTTATTATTATTTTATCAGCAGTCCTTGTTCTCAGTTCTTGGCTTAATAATGGTGTAAGTCAAATCCTGTGGTAAACCGTACTTACTTATGTGTATTAGGGGACTTGTTTTACATTGCCTTTGTCTTTAAAATAGGAGATATTTCAGCACATTTTTCCATGATGGCGGGGTGGGGTGGGGTGGGGAATTGGAAAGGAACAAACTGGTGATTCTGTTTTCAAATGAAAATGTTTTTAATTACATATAGATGCAATCAAACCTTGGGAATCTACATTTCCTATATAGACAAGTAGACAGAAGGGCCTCCCTAGAGAGAAGGAAAGGGAGAGGTGAGCTGTTTAGCCTTGCCACCACAGGGCAGCAGAGCAGACACATGGTTTTGCATGGCAGCAGCAGTTTACTTTTCCCTCAGTAAGCTGTCCGCATCTTGGCCAGTGGCCTGAAGGATGACACTATCCCTGGAGGCTACCCAGACTGGGAAATGAATGTGCCCATGCCTAATAATAAATGTTACAAGAAGCAACCAAGCAAACAAAAATCCCAAACCCTTTGTACTGATTTTCTGTAAGTCTAATATCATGCAACCCAGTCCTACCATCTCTGGCTCCCCTCATCTCTGTCCTCTGCCCTTGCAACCTCCCCCAACAAAGCATGGTAACTATCTGATCGTTGAAGCTGTAGTGTGTCACAGTGTGTTCCTCAGTATATCCCACTGTCCACACATCTTCACTTGCAAATGTTTATTGCAATGAGTTTTTGGTCTGGCTCAAGATTATTAACTTCTGTGACATCAATATTAGGTCCTCATGGAGACTCCTCCTTGCTATTCTGTTGTTACCCTGTGTCATGTAGATCCTGTAGATTTGGAACAACAGGACTGACCCTTTCATGTGTCCCAACCATTCACAGAAGAGACAGATTTTAGGGTGGCCTATTTTGAGCCTGGGATCTAGGCTTAAGTGGTAACTGAACTGGTCAGCTCACCAGCTGTCTCTTATCCACACCACCAGGGTAAGCTTTTCAGCCCTGCTCTAGCTAGGCCACCCAATTCTGGCCCAATGCCTGGGGTAGGGTAAGTTCTCCTGCCCTCATGCCCTCACGCATGCTTGCGTGTATCCATGCCTCCAGAGACAGCTCCACTGTGCTGCCCAGTCAACACATAGGGCCCACTCTCCCAAATGCCACAGCCTGTGAGAAACTAGGACAACTCCCCCTCTCTCACACCCTCAGGACTGGCTCACTGTGCCTTTGTCATCAGTGCCTACTCCACTGTATTGCTTAGGCAAGATACAGGGCTGGTTCACCAGAGTGCAGGGCTAGCTCTTTTGCTCTCATG
Source organism: Mus minutoides (assembly GCA_902729485.2). Classification (NCBI taxonomy): domain Eukaryota; kingdom Metazoa; phylum Chordata; class Mammalia; order Rodentia; family Muridae; genus Mus; species Mus minutoides. The sequence goes on along the minus strand of LR753916.1, from coordinate 92,182 downwards.
ACCTCAGCATCAGCTCTCCTGGCTACTGCAGGAGGCAAAGGGGGCAGGAAGAGGGCATCGCCCCTACACCCTCACTGCCTCACACCAGATAAGTAGTTGGACAGCTCTCCCCTCTCTCTCACCCATGAAGCTGGATCATCTGTGCCTCCTCAACCAGGTCCAGATCTTTTAGGGTGTGTGGATTATGACTGGTGCAATTTCTCTGATATGACATAAAGAGATAAGATACATCACAGCATCACAGACCTGCTCTTACACAAAAATACTTAAGTAAAGGCAGGGGTGTATTCATAGGTGGGTCATCTTGCAGTTTTGGTCACAGCATCCCATGGAAATTCTCTGTGGATTTTGCTTTAGTCTTCTCAGCAAGAGAAGAATTATTATTAGTGCAGAGTGAGCAGAAGGTGAGAAAATTTGAATCTGGAAGCTGATAATCAAACTTAAATATTTACTTGTAAAGATGCAACTTTAGTTCCTATTTCATTCTCATTTAATGAATTTGTTTTAGGACTCTGTAAGTTTTGGTTTTCTAGTTTTTAAGAACTCTTTGGTTCAAAAACTTGATCTTTGTTTAAGAGTTACAAAACAATATAGCTTGGTTTTTTTTTTGGATGAGTGTTCTCACATCAGACAGCAGTCTCTCTTGATTTAAATGCATGTGTCAAATTGTTCAGTTACTATTGCAAATGAAATAAGTGGCATAATTAGGATAACAAAGAATGGGGGTTAAAGAAGAGAGAGAAAAATAATCATAATAATGGAGAAGGGAATGAAACGCTCCTCTAGTAGATATGACACGTCAAATTTGATTCATGATTACAGCTGACAAGACCAAAGACATCATTGGGAAATTCATGGTTTCTCGAGGTAAGGAGCTTGAGGGTCCTTTATAGTTAGGATATGCAGAGAAGACATGGAGGAATCGATGCCCAAAAAGCAAACAGACCCATGAGGTAAGAGGTATCGAGTCTGTGAGATCACTCTACTGAAGCATAGCCGCAATGTCAACTGCTTTGTTATACACTGGAAACTGGAGAGATCCACACATCTACTACATCCAATACAATCTACTAGTATTTTCTCCCTTATGGCTGGAACACTTTCGTTGAGGGAGCCATGGACATATTTTAAAGAGCTAGAGAATGCCAAGAAGATGACATGCTGTCTAGTCTACATGGACGTTTGTCCCACAGACACAGATAACCTGGTTATTCTTTGAATCCTTTTGTTTAAATGCCATTACTATGTGCATGCAGAAACAACCATTTACTTTCCATTTTGAATATCTTGCCAGTGTTTCAGCCTGCTGCATGTTCTTAGGACACAGTGGGCTCCTTTGCTGCAAAAACTGTATTAGCTCAAGGAAACCTTTAAAATTTTTGCCATTTGTTTTAGCATGGGGGCATTAAAAACGGAATATTCTTCAGGCATTCTCAGAGCTATGGTAAGCAGTTGCACTATTCCTGAACTTTATTTCCTCTAAAATAAATAGGTTTCTTGCTAAACAAACTTATTGGCACACTGAATTTTTTTTTTTGTAACATGATCCCACAGAAAAATGTCTCAGTTTCATGGGCAAAATAATGAAAACTGGAAACTTATTATATATTGAGATTTCCTCCCATGAAAACTGCAAGTGATTTTTTTCTTGGAATAGTAGCTGGCCAGTTATTAAAAAAATTTAAATCTGTCATCAAAAATATTACATGAACTTAAAAATGTTGCCGCTAGTATTTTAAGACAAAGAATCCCTTCTCCTATGTGTATTTTGGTAATATCTTAAGCTTTGCAAGTTTTCATTTGGCATTCCTTGCAGAGGCCAAGGTTGCATGTGGGTTGGGGCAGCTCTTATCTTTTTCTTGGAACTAACAACACAGCTGCAGCCATCTGAGCTTGGTATGGTGGAATATGAGATTAGAACCCAGACTTAAATCCAGATCTTCAGGCCCCTCATGTAAAGCCTCACCTTGTCTTCTTGAGAATATTTTATTCTCTTACTGACTGTGTCCTTTATCATTCTGGTCATAAGTACGGTACCATACAAATGGTATAACACTGAAATTTTGGGATGTATCAATGATAGCAGAATAAGGAAATCATATTTATACTCATAGATAAATTAGCTCTGAATTCTGCAACTCATCTTTTCTGAGATATGTTCCCTTCTTAATCAACTGTCCTGTTGGCATCCTGCTATAATTTCTGGTCCAACTTATCGTGAAATGAAAGAAACAACCTACTAAAGGGCATTCAGGCACCCTCTTCTGTGTCTCTCTGATAATACAAACATGGACTCAAAACGTCTAAATTCATTCTTGGAACAGCACTTCCATTTATAGACACCAGTGACAATCTCTCAGTGTCAGGCTCTTTGCTGCAGGAGGTGCTTGGTCCATGTGTAAATTAGATCTCTCTAGTAACAATCTAGTCTCTGGTATTTAGTCTATATTACTCTTGAACTTATATTCTATATCTTTTCTTCTCATTCTTGCCCTTGTTCTAAGTTTTGTCATTTCAATACGTCAAAAACCAGTCCATCTTCCACCAAGTTTACAATCATCAATTTTTAAATGTTATTACCTTCCTCCAGGGCTCTTTTTTGACTTTTATGTAATGGCTTTTAGCCATCACTAATCTTTTTAGTAGACTCTTTCATTAGGACACACATGCGACAAAAATATAAACAGAAACAAAAATATCACAAAGGAAAAAAGGAGGTAATTGCCTCTGTATTCTAGTAGACATACAATGCCATCTAAATATAATGTGAAGTTACATGTCTTACAGACAGGTGCTATGCACACTCCAGTGAAGTCTGCTTGAGAGGCCAAGAGGCCTGAAAGCACTCATGAAGCAAAGAGTTTCAAGGAAACTCAACCTCCTGGAACCTTGGCATTCTCATAACCCATATACTCAAACCCTATCCCCGCATTAGTATGGTGTATGGATCCATGTGCTCTATTTCAGTATTGTTTTATTATAAGTGCCTTTAAAGATTGAATTCTGACATTTGTAAGCCTCTGCCAGTGTTCCAACATCCTAGAAAATCCTTGAAGCCAAGGAGCTTGGAATTCAGTAGGAATTCAGTAAGAATGTTACCTATTCAATAACATTAAAATTTGCTTCTAGTAGAGATGGTGAAACTAATTAGGCATTACAAAGAACGGAGCTAGAATAGCTCAGGGCTAGTCTGCAGAGTGATTATTTAGGATTTAGGACAGTAGCCTAATCTCACCCAAACAAGGAAATACACAATGGCCTAGCGAATAGGTGGGTTTACCATGAAAGAGTTAGGGAATCCCCCTGAGACAGGATTCTTCACTAGCCCCAAAGGAACAACATAATCAGGCATTTACTAAGAACCCCTGGTGGTGGGCTTAACAATAGACTAGCATTACATCTGGCAGAGGCCTGGTCCCTGCCATCTTTAGATGTATGCATTCCTTTTGGATTGTGTCACTGTAACTCAGCAGATGTATCTCACCTGGTTTCTTGTTACTTTTCTATATAAAAAGTTTGATGTTCGACTTGACAAATTACACTTAGATTCTATACATTCTCTTGTGTAGTCTCTGTCGTTCATTTGCTGACTCCTTTGCCCACTTGCCACCAGAGACCTGTTCTGCGCAGATAGGAGACCCAAAAAAGGGGATAGTCTGCGGCAGACAGGAAGTATTTTTATCCTCTTTAACAGGGAAGTCAGTCAGTTAAAACGTCCCAGTTGTAGAACAATTGAGTTTTGTGATGTATTTATGGCATCAGGGTAAATACATACTTATAAAAAGAACTAATGGAGTATGAGATCGGTTACACGTCTCACAAAGCCCAAACTGGCCACCTGTGTTTTGTCTTGCACTTGATGTAATAGTAGGAATAGAGATAATCTTTAACTTGTAAAACTTTTGTGGACATTGCAAATGTCTTGTTGCTCACCTGGATTACTGTAATAAGGTCAGACATGCATCTAGCCTGACTTTTTTCAGTGCTAATGTGAATTAGAAACTCTCTCATCAATTGCAGCATTATTTACGTCTCTTCTCACATCAGAATACCAACACATAGAAGAGCATAAATCATGGACTCACATGGTAGAACTGAAATTCCACCAGTATTACTTTTCTCTTATGAGACCTTGGGGGAAAATGAGATTCCATCTATCAGTTCATAGAGAAGCAACAATGTATCTTTCTGTCTTGTGCGAGTTAAGTAAGGAATTTCAGACAGGGTTTAACACAATGGCTCAGACTAAGGAAATGCACAGTTATTTATCTAAACTTTCCTAACACAGCAGCTAAGGCAGGGGAAGGAGCGTGGCTTCTGCCTTGACAATTTTTTCATCCAGTGCAGGTGGCAACTTACATGGTGGGACCTACAAGTACTTTAAGAATGATCTTCCCAGGGACTTGACAAGGATATTTGTGCCGGCCCGTATACAGTATTGAATTCGGGTGAATATCACTCCATATGAAGGAAAACCATCATATTTAGCAGAGATTGGGATACACCCTGTAAATGGACACCTTGTCTGAAAGACATGGGAAGGCTGGGAAAAAGAGATATCAAGGTTTTCCTTCTCAAATTTGTAGGAATGCATCAAATAACGACATTATGGAAGGAAACAACTGCTCCCAGCTCCAGAGTCAAAGGAACTGGCCAATTCATGTCTAATCCTCTCTCATCTGAATCAATGTGATAAATCAGATAGAATTTTCAGTTCTGCAGGGTAATTGGATCTTCAAATTTATTTAATTATCTACAAATCATGATTCATCTTAAAGTTTAATGTGACACTTGCTGGCACAGTGACTTAATCAGTTTGTCATTATTTGAAATGTGTTTATCTTTTGAAACAAAGGCCAGAGTTCATCTTACAAAATATTGGGCAAATTTGATTAAGTAATAGGCTCAAAAGCAAATGAAGTCAACAGTTGGAACAGAAGTGAGGATAGTGATTCATGTGCCTTTTGCTCAATTATGAAATGAAAGCTTGCTATGTGTTTTTGACTACATAAAGAGTTTTCTGTGGTCTTGTTTGCTACATAGTGATGTTGGCTATAGTCTGATTAACTAGTTAGTATGTAAATTAAAGTATAAAGACAATTATATTAGTTTAAAGACAAGGAGTCACCTGGCTCACTCTCTCTCTTTCTCTCTCTCTCTCTCTCTCTCTCTCTCTCTCTCTCTCACACACACACACACACACGAAATACACACTTGGAAGTGATCTAGTTATTTTTTTAAACTAACAATATCATTACTTTTAGTCATGAAAACAATGTGTTTGTCCATTACAGACAGTTTTCTGGATACCATATCACCAGAGTAGGCTCCCCTGATATGAAGATTCTTGTACCAGTACTGTCATAAAAGGGGGGTACCAGTGAAATCACTAATGGAATAGGGTAAATGGGAAGGGAGAGAAATGCAAGGTGATTTAGATTAAGCTCTAGAAGAGACCATTGCCAGCCTGATTTTGTGTAAGAGAGTTGACACTAGTTATTCAAGGGTCAAGATCTTTATTTGAGGAGAATGTGAGCTGTAGGTTGTCCATTATTTTGCTTTGATAAATCATGTATAGTAATTGAAGAGATCCTTTCCACCACTGAGAAAGAGTTGGAAAGAAAGGTTGAAATAGGCAATTTACCAAATTCACCATACTTTCTCTCAGTCCCTTCTCGATCTCCTTCATTCCTTCGTTTTTTAGGAACTCAACTACATCAAAAAAATGTAGTTGAATAATTGAAGCAGTTCAGCAAATTTTTGAAAATTCATATCAAATTCCTAAAATAAGGGTATTTTTGGACAGAAAAGTATTGTGTATAACTAAACACATGTAGCTCTCCATTAAGATATTTTAGTAGCTAGAGTTACATATAAAAATAAAGTGAGGAGAATTTTTGAAAACAAATGATTACAGATATTTTTAGCTGAAAATAACATGTTGGTGTGTTACAAAAAATTTACTAAGTTATATGAAACAGTGGTTTTGGGCCCCTCCAACAGAGAAAATAATTCTAAGTTATGATATTAACTAATTAGCCTATATTAGATATTTTCATTGTTGAAAGAATTTCAATGTGGAACACCTAATTTACCATTATAATTTCACAATTTAGGCATTTTCCTTGTTCCTATTATTTACATAAAATATTTGGTGATAAAAATTGCATGTCATTTAGGATTATGATCTAACCAAGCTATTTTAACTCAAGAATACCATAGTAGAGACTTTTGTGTTGTGAACTACTAAAAGGCAGTTATACAATGTATCTAGAAAGTTCAATAACTTTATAGATACCTGCACATATCTTTCATAATTAACAAGCAATTCACATTAAGATGCACATACCTTTAGGAGATTAAAGACTCAGTCAAAACTCTGATGAAAGACAATTTATCTTCCTTGGAAAAGTTCACCCAGAACACCTTTTTTTTTTTTTTTTTTTTTTACACTTAATTTCAAATGAGTTTATCATCCCATTGTTTTGAAGATTAATAACTTTCTCTTACCAAAGTCTTCAAATGGACATTTTAGGTTAGGTTGAATAGGAAGGCCACGCATGAAGAGGCTTAACGATATGGTAGCATCTATGAGAAGCTTGGAGCCTGGTGTGGTGGTTTGAATATGCTTTGTCCAGGGAGTGGCACTATTTAGAGATATGGCCTTGTTGGAGTAGTTGTGACACTAGGGGTGTAGTTTTAAGATTCTCATCCTAGCTTCCTGGAATCCAGTCTTTTAGGATCCACTCAAATCAAGATGTTGAACTCTTAGCTCCTCCTGCACCATGACTGCCTGGGAGCTGCCATACTTCCCACCTTGATGATAATTAACTGAACTTCTGAACCTACAAGCCAGATATATTAAGTGTCCTTATAAGAGTTGTCTTGGTCATGGGATCTGTTCACAGCAGGAAATCCCTAACTAAGATACCCAGGAAGAAGTGTACAACATAGAAAGAGGGGAACAATGCTTTCTTTCATGGTTGCATTAAAGACTGTCTTTACTGTCTCATCCTTAAAATTTTGGGAAACATATTAATCATTTTCTACTCTTTAAGAATTTCTATATTCTTATTATTCTATTGTGGGCCTGCCTACATTTCCCCATCCCTCCCTTACTCTTTACTAGTTACATTAGTCAGTGTTCTAGAAGAAAACAAGTGGAATGCTTCTATCAGGTTAACTTAAGATGCACTGTACTGGAATTGCTTACAACATGGTAGGCAAAACCCACAGAGAATTGTTCAATATGATGATATTGGAATAATAAATTTTTCCTAAACTTAGATTGTGAAGGATAGGAAAGGTGTGTGTGTGTGTGTGTGGGGGAGGAGGTAGAATAGTTACTACAATTTGGAAGTCAAGGGTGTACACAAAAAGAGTTTTCTGAATAAAGATCAATTAAAGTTTTCTTTTTCAATGATATATTCTGAATTCATGCAAAATACTTGAGAAGTCGATTGTAAATAAATGTTCTTGTGACTGTAGCCTAGGGATATTCCTGCACTGGAACAAATGTTCAGCATGAGACCTCTAGGAATTATTACTGGGTATTTTGCTCCTAGAACTTTGTACAGCCTCCAGTATTTCCCCACTTATCTATCCCAGTGTGGACTGTGAAAAACTCTCTACAGTAATTTCTTCCTTGTTTTTCAAATGAGAAAGCAAGCCATGCCTGGATACAAAGGAGTAGGCAGGATACATCTTACAAAAGAAACAAAAAGCATACATCTGTGTTGATACACTGACACAGATATAAACAAAGATATACTCACACCACTGTCTTTCCTGAGTCTGTCCTGGGAAGTATTTATCTGAGACAAAACCTGTTTTATGAAGACCTTTTCTATGGTCTTCCCCATAATGAACGTAGGGCCAGTATTACTCCTTTAGCAGGTAATCTAGTTTGGGGTATGAATCACTATGCTCACTGTTTCTTTGCCATTCTAATTCAGGTAAAGATACTTATCTTCATCTATTCATCTTTACAAGTTTAAAAGTGTCTCAAATAGAGGAGCTTCTCTTCCTTCCAAGCACCTCAAGAAAGGTTCGAGTAACAGACATGGTGTTCTAAGATTTAATTTCATTTATATTAAAGTGAGCTATAATTGCCAATAATTTTCCTCTAAAAGCATGTTTCTCCTTTGTCTTTTTCCTTTTCTTCTCTCTTTTTTAGTTGAGCTCATCAGACTAAAAAAAAAAAAAAACAAAAAAAACCCCACTTTCTCTGGGTTGCTTAGATACTGATGTTTCCTGTGCTTTACGAATTTTATTATGCCTTTCAAGCAATTCGCTCAACCTTTTAATTTTCTTTTCGGTGCGGAAGGCAGACAGATGCATTCCAATTTTGATATATGTACTATAGTCAATTATATTAATTGATTTTCACTCACTTAATATATACTTTAGGGTGAAATATGCATAAATAATTGTAATCTAAGGAGTAATCAGGAAGTACTTTTAAAAGAGATGAAAGAGTGTGTTAAAGGGAGTTTTCTTACTGGTACTGGGATGGGAAAGTCTTTCTGGGTAGTTGTACTGAGGAATTTGTCCTTTTAGTCTCTTCAACAAAGGCTTGACTAGCTAGATCAGTGGGTCTCAACCTTCCTAATGCTGCAATCCTTTTATACAGTTCCTCATGTTGTGGTAATCCAAGTATATACTTATTTTGTCACTATTTCATAACTGTAATTTTGCTACTGTCATGAATCATAATGTAAATATATGCTATGCAGGTTATCTGATATGTGAGCCCTGTGAAAAGGTCTTTCAACCCTCAAACGATCCATGACCCACATCTTGAGAACCACTGAGCTAGAGGACTACTAGGATATAATTTTGGCTTTTGCTAATACCAACTCTTTTGTCTGGCTCTCAACTACTGTATTGTCATATATTTTCTCTACTCAGACCCATGGGTTGTTAAAAATAGAAGTGACTTTGTTTAATTTATCAATGATGTAAGTTCTACCTAGAGAATCATATTGATGCAAGATTGACAATCAATCAATTCAAATGTATTTTCTTTTTAAACACTGGACTTGATGTTATTCAGAAAATTGGCAAAAAGATATCAAATATAAGACTATGTTTTACAATAATTTACTGCATCTCTGATAAGTAGAACTCTCTATTTTTTACTTTTATTTATTTTGGCCATATCCTTGGAATAACTTTTATGAAAACCTAAGATGATATTTAACAGCATTTTGGTGAGTAAGTTCCATGGTTTTGAGCTAAGTCATGATTCAGAAAGTTCATGTCTTCTTGTTTAATTACATCCATGTAGAACCTTGGTCAGATTTCCTTAGTTTTTATCTACTGTTTCTTGTCTATTCCAGGATCCCATCCAGGGCACCATTTTGTACTTAGTCATCTTGTCTCTCTTTCTTGTGATCTTGTTGTGTGACATCAATTTTTTTCTCTGTTTCTTAAATTATTTTCAAATGTTCCTAACTGGAATAACGAGCATAAACATAGATAAAACGTGTGAAGATCAGGATGACAAGAACGAAATTTCTTAGGTTTTATATTTGTGTTATGTAAATGGCCACATTACCGCCTTGCTGGCAAGAAAGGGCGTGGCCACCAGAATCCTTCTGCAAGCATACCTTTATTACATCATGCGGAGAAAGAGGGTGAGCCCCAAATGGGTCCTGCTTAAATACACCTCAGTGTGACGTGTGTCATCAGGATTGGCTGACTGCCCATTACCTCAAGTTACACCCTGGGATGGGCGGTGACTTACGTGGCTTTGTAACGAGCGAATGCGCACTGAACTTGTTTGCTTGTCTCAGACTGGGGGTGGTGACAGGATGTCGGCAGAACCAGCTCGGGCACGGCTCTCTACAGTGTTACATCTGCCCCACTAACTTGGAGTCTTGGCTTTTACTTCCTGTTATTTTTTAATGAAAATAGAAATTCCAGATAGATTTTATCTCAGACATGCTTTACTGTCTTGAAAAAAGAAATCTCATGTGAGGTGGTGCATGGGTGTGCCAGGGAATCTCACATAGGAGGTCCTCTGTGCCACTGAAATGAAACTTCACAAGGTTTGAGTCTTTCATTGAAACTTGCTGTTACATCTTGGCCTCTGGGCTCATAGAAGACCATCACAGGAACATCAGGGGTTCTTGCCAACATAGCTAATATGACAGAATTAATACAGGAACTACTAATGATACTTGAAAGAACATAATTGTGAGATGATGTTCAAAATCAGAGATATGTTAAGGAACTACAAAGTTAAGTCAGGAAGTGCTTTACAGATTTAATTTCTTTGGAGGAGCTAATGATAGTTGTGGTCCGAGTAAGTATATTTAATTCATTTTCTATATGAATGATATTCTAAGGTGAAGATAAACCAAAAGGATAAAAGAGATATATTTGTCTTTAAAGAAATGAGTACTACGGGTTATGGAGTCACACACATGTCCACAAATCACAGAAAAGACAGATTTAAAGGCAGTGCTGAAAGGGACCATCCTCCAGTATTCCTGATGGAATGTTTATGTTAGTTGCCCATGTTCACTCTCAGTTTTATGCCCTCACACATGCTAGGATGGAAACCAGAAGAGCTAGGGTAGAAGGAACTACCTAAGGGCAGCTGTGTGAGTGGGAATTCTATAGGCTCAGCTATAGGCTCAGCACATTGCATGGGAAGAAAGAACCTTGGTTCCTTCATTAGATTTAGGCCTATAGGAGTCTGCTCTGTGATTTTTAAAATTTTAGTATATATATATATGGAGTAAGTGCAAAAATCTTTTATTTTTACTAGAAAGTAAAAAGGGAACTGTTCCAATGTAAGTGAGCAATGGAGAGACAAATGGCCAAGTGTAAGTAATTTGAAGGAGGAAACAAAAAATGGGGAGTTCTAATTAGGGATATAGGAAGGAGATTAATTCATAAAAATGAGGGAGTAGACAAAATAAGAGTAAGGATTTCTGAAAAAGTCTTAAGAGATAATATGAATAACCACCTATTTAAAAAATACACATATACAGTTTATAAAATTTTCCCATCTCAACTGACAATGCTCCCCTGATCCAAGAACCATAGATCACCTAACAACAACAAAAAAATACCAAGTGTGAGAAGTCCTCTTTTGAGTTCTTTGCCAGGACTGCCAAAATGAGTCTCTAAACATTGTAAGTTATTGCTAATGTCCTTAGTTACCTCCCAAAAGTGAAAGTTAAATCCTTATTGTAGAAACCGCCATACACTTCAGACACAGTGTTCAAAGACTCTGAGCTGGAGCTGACCTGAATTTCATGGTGCCAGAAGAAGGGAAGCAACTACCTGGCCATGATATCTATTGAGTACCATAACAACCAGAAGGACATGCTAACCCTGAGGAGGGTACCGCAGTGGCACTCATATTTTGATGATAACCAATAGCTCTCTAATTGGACTTGAGACCTTCTCAACAAGAGGGCAATCATGTTGGTTCCAAAACCCAGCCAATTACACAGTGTTAATGAATTCACTAGTCTTGGATGAGACTCTATAACTGCCACTTTAGTAAATCAGAATACAGTCAAACTACATTCTAAATATTTGTCCTTTTACCAGAAGTGTAGTTCCCATCCCTAATTAAGGAAGTTTTGCTTTTGAACAAGTGGAGGCCATTATAGAAAACCACTGAAGTAAAAAAGTAGTTATGAAGCCCAGTCCTTAGTGATACATTTACAATAAATTTCCTGCACCTAAGATTCAAGGATCATTGCAGAAGAGATGGTAAAAAGGTGGAAGGTATATGCTAGAGAAAGAGGGAGTTTGCTATGAGGTTGTGTTTCCCCAGTGTAGTGTCACTACACTTATTAAATTTCACTACTCTGTCTGTTTAAACATAAGCTGAACAAGAATAACACCAATAGACATGCTAATGTCAATCAGGGAAAGACCATGAGGACCCAATCTTACATAAAGAATAACAAATAACTACATAATGCTATGGATGGGAGAAATAATATCCAGGAAAGAGCACACTATTTAGGTATGCTTTGTGAAATGGTCAGCCCTCAAAATAAGTATGTGTATATTACACAAGTGGAGCAGGTTATATTATGTATTTAAGGACACAAACATACAGAACAACAATTAATAAAAAAAAAGGAGACTTTTGAAAGAAAAAAAAGAATATGTAACAGAGTTTGGAAGAAAAGGGAAAGAAGAAAATAGTGTGATTATAATGTCAGAAACATAAAAAAATTAAGACTATTTTCAAACAAGCTAATTTATTGTATTTTTCTCCCCTAAAGACTTCCCAGATCATCCTCACCCACTTAACTTCCTGTTCTGTCTTTTCTTTCTCTCTGTCTCTCTCTGTCTCTGTCTCTCTCTATTTCTGTCTCTTGCAAAAAGCAGTCATATAGTAAACTAAACAAAAACAAACCCTCAAAATATTAAAATAAAAACCAACTGAAACATGAAACAAATGTACACTTGAAACATGGAATTCAGTTTTTGCTGGCCAACTACCACCGAACAGACATGAAATGAACTGTAACAATAACACAGTGTACAGTTGTAGGTAGCTACATCTATCAACTTGTCAAGGTGCAGTCAATTCTAGGCTGCACAGATACTTTTGGTTTACTGTTGTTTATTGCATAGTCCTAATAGGATTCTGTTACAGTTCTATGAATTATAATATTATGGCCTTCTTTGTGTACACAGTGGGATTAAATCATGATTACCAGTCACTGAATCAGGTAGTGATGACTGAGGGCAGATACAAGGCTGCTAAAGATAACTGAGAAAGAAATGAGAGGCTTGAACAAGGAAGATACACAGAGTAGAAGCCAAATAGTGGCTTCAGTTAATGCAGTTTATTGATTAGATGCTGTGCTCCAGGCATCTGTCTACATCTATGACCCATGTAACAGCTAGTACTCAGATGACCAGACAATATCAATATTGGTTTAACTATCCAAAACATAATAGGAAAATACATACAGCTTATCTTTCTGGTTAAGAAGGGATCCAGCTCCAGTGCGTGTGTGGGGTCCCAAGGCCTGACACTATTACTGATACTATGGTGTGTTTTCAGACAGGGCTCTGTCATGATTGCCCTCCGAAAGGCCCAAGAAGCAGCTGAAAGAGTCAGCTGCAGATATTTACACCCAACCAATGAACAGAGACAGTTGACCCCTGTGGTTGAATTAGGGAAAAGCTGGAAGAAGCTGAGGAGGAGGGTCATGTTGTAGGAGGACTAGCAGTCTCAACTAACCTGGACCCCTAGAATCTCTCAGACACTGAGCCAGCATACACCAGCTGACATAAGGCCCGCAACACATATACAGCAGAGGACTGCCAGGTCTGGGTTCATTCATAGAAGATGCACAAACCCTCAAGAGACTTGAGACCCCACAGATTGAGGAGGTCTGGTAGGGTGGAGGTGGGGGTGTGGGGTTATCCTCTTGGAGATGGTGGGAGATGATATGCCATGAGGAACAGTTAGAGGGTGAAATAAGAGGGGGATAAAGTCTGGACTGTGGAAAAAAGATTAAAGGATAATAATATAAAAAAGAATAACAGTACTAAATAAACTTATATGGACACTGGTAGTGGGAAAAAAACACAGGGGAAAAATGACAAGATTAAACACGACAAATGATTTTTTATTTATTTTTCATTCTATTGACAAGCCTCTAATTTAATTATCATGAATTTCCTTGTGTGTTTCTAGGCATCATAAATATGTGCATAACTATGAAGCGTTCCTTGCTCTTGAGAAAGCCCTTGTCACTTTATTAGACAGATGGTGGACACATGTGACTTATGTCACAGGTGTTAATATACCATGTGGGAAAGACATAAAGGGACAACGTGATGAAGCTCACATGTAAGGAATATGAGAATGTTCTAGCTTGTGTATGCTGTCAGGAGATAGTCAGCTAGCCTTGTTTCACTTTTCATTTTCTTTTTTTTCATAGGAAAACAATGATCTATGCATAAAGAAGATGTATATTATACATATATATTTTCATTTATATTTATTAAGAGATCATACAGAAATAAGAAGAGTGAATTTTTAGAAAAGTGGTATTTGAGATATCTTGGCATTCAGAAGTTGTTTGGGCCATAATTATGTTACTACATGAGAACAGTAACTACTGATGGTGTGTAATGAAATTGCATATATTTAATGAAATTTTTCCAAAATTAAATTTGGATATTGGAGATTTTTCAAAAACTTGTTTTACCATGTTAAAATTAAGGAGTTATCAAATATAAAATATATTCAATTGTTTTACAACAGTACAAGGTGGTGGACTTCTGCAAGAATGGATCACATAAAGATACTTTTTTCCATTGTAAAAAAAAGTAGTATTATTGTTACAAGGGCAGAAAAAGGAGGCATGTAGATATATTTACGACCAATAATGATAAGTGATATATTGATGATAGACATATGACATACAGATAGACTATATTGTAATAAATTAAAGACCTATATTTCTGAATTCTTTGCTGGCTGATGTACATTTATGGTTCCTTAAAGCTATGATTAATTACTTCTACCACTCCCTTAACTTTCAATATAATTGTCCTAATAGCACTTATTTCTGATTGCTGTATACTGTGTTGGAGGATAATGGAAATGAAAGAAGGATGAATTTTCTGCCTGAGGCTGCGTGAGACAAAGAAAAATTTAAATACCATTTTGTTATATATGCTTGAGTTTACAACTATTGTTTCTCTGGCCCAGAGAAAACTCGTGAGCTCTCATTTTTGTTTCACTTCTCTCTACTTACCCTGAATTAAAAAATAGATTTCTTCAGCTGTTTAGAATTATATGCTGCAAGTTTGGAGATCTTTACTCTTCCCAGATTGCAGTTGGCTTCTCAAAATTTCCATAACTGAGTTCATACTAGAGAGTGTTCCCACGCTTTTCCTAATTAATCCCGAGTTATCCATAAGTAGAGCTTATACATCATTACATTCAGTTTCGAAATATCTTCCTAATAAAAGTATTGGTTAGATAAGAACTCTGATTTAAATCTGTTTTGTGAAGATCAAACTTCAGTAGTTTTAAAAATTGATTATTAATAAAAGATCACAGGTCCCCAATGTTGTTACTTCAGTTGCCCAGGACCATAACCAAGTTTCTGCTCCGTCTAGATTTTGCTCTTTCTAGGGAAGCATTTGCTTCAAACATATGCCTTAATTTATAAGAATTATACTTAAAATAATACTTGATCTTTTTTTTCAGTTTTAGGGAGGTACATACTGATTTTACAGAAAAGAAAATGTTGACATAGTGCTTTTAAATCAACAGCACAAATGCACTTGCTTAAAAAATTATTTTCCCTGTGATTTATGTAGCATAATGCTGTTTAGATTCTAAACCTAAGAATTCCTTATTTAGATTACATGTTTAGTAACAATTAAGCTAATATTGTATGATAATTTAATTCCCAATGACGATTTGATATTCTAGGCATTAATAATCAACTCTTCTTACTTGTTGAGTTTATTCTTAATTAGCCACCAAACTCATGTCTACAATGGACATTCCTTCTTAAATATATCATAATAAAATGATGATTTTTGTTTTTTCTCTCTGGAAGGCATTTCTCCTGAAACTGTCTGTTCTCTTGATTTGCACTACTGTGGATGACCTCTGTTCTTTCTGCACAAATGTCAGACTGGAATGTATTTCCTCTGGCATGGGTCAGAGCCTTTGTACCCTGAAGCCTTCACCTTTCACTTGATTTTCTTTTGTCCTTGTTCTGATGGAGTGATCATGACTCCTGACAAAGAATTCAGGGAAAAACTTTTTGATAAAACACATGTCTAGTAAAATACTCTTTAACAAATAACAGTGAATTTATTTATGTAATTCTAGTTTATATACTATTCCTTCAGAACTATGAAAGCATTTTTTCATTAATTTTCAAATTTTAACATTTATTATATGTAAGTATACTGTAGCTGTCTTCAGACAGCTCCAGAAGAGGGCATCAGATTTTGTTTCGGTCGGTTGTGAGCCACCATGTGGTTGCTGGGATTTGAACTTGGGACCTTTGGAAGACCAGTAGGTCATCTTAACCACTGAGCCATCTCTCCAGCGCCACCCAAATTTTAACATTGTATAGCAAAATACAATACCATTCTGCTTCTTCATTATCTCTCTGGATATTGACTAGTAGTCTTATTCTTTCTAGAAAAGAGGATAATTCTTAGGAAATTTAATAGTTAGCAATATTTTAAATATGCCACTGCATTATAATTATAACAAAATTTACTACATTACATGGAACATCCTTTAAAAAGATTTCATTTTTATTGAATTTAATAAAACAAATTGAAGATGGTACTGAGCTCTCCTCCACTTACAACTGATTATGTACTAGCAGATACTTATTTTAAACTTTGGCTGACCTCAAGCTGTATTACAGAGCAACAGTGATAAAAACTGTATGGTATTGGTATAGAGACAGGCAGGAAGATCCATGGAATAGAATTGAAAACCCAGAAATGAACCCACAGGCCTATGGTCAATTGATCTTTGACAAAGAAGCTAAAACCATCCACTGGAAAACAGACAGCATTTTCAACAAATGGTGCTGGTTCAACTGGAGGTCAGCATATAGAATGCCAATTGATCCATTCTTATCTCCCTGTAAAAAGCTCAAGTCCAAGTGAATTAAGGACCTCCACATAAATCCAGATACACTGAAGCCAATAGAGGAGAAAGTGGGGAAAAGCCTTGAACACATGGGCATATGGGAAATTTTCCTGAACAGAACACCAATAGCTTATGCTCTAAGATCAAGAATTAACAAATAGGTGCTCATAAAATTGCAAAGCTTCAGTAAGGCAAAGGACACTGTCAATAGGACAAAATGGCAACCAACAGATTGGGAAAAGATCTTTACTATCCTACATCTGTGATAGGGGGATAATATCCAATATATACAAAGAACTCAAGAAGTTAGCCCCCAGAGAACCACATAACCCTATTAAAATGGGGTACAGAGCTAAACAAAGAATTCTCAACTGAGGAATATTGAATGGCCGAGAAGCACCTAAAGAAATGTTCAACATCCTTAGTCATCAGGGAAATGCAAATCAAAACAACCCTGAGATTCCACCTCACACCAGTCAGAATGGCTAAGATCAAAAATCCAGGTGACAGTAGATGCTGGCAAGGATGTGGAGAAAAAGGAACTCCTCCATTTTTGGTTGGATTGCAAGCTAGTACAACCACTCTGGAAATCAGTCTGGTGGTTCCTCAGAAAATAGGACATAGTATTACCTGAGGATCCAGTTATACCACTCCTGGGCATATACCCAAAGATGCTCCAACATTTAACAAGCACACATGCTCCACTATGTTCATAGCAGCCTTATTTATAATAGCCAGAAGCTGAAAAGAACCCAGATGTCCTTCAACAGAGGAATGGCAACAGAAAATATGGTACATTTACAAAATGGAGTACTACTCAGCTATTAAAAACAATGAATTCATGAAATTCTTAGGCAAATGGATAGAAATAGAAAATATCCCAAGTGAGGTAACGCAATCACAAAAGAACACACATGATATGCAATCAATGATAAGTGTAGGAAGCTGCTGCTGGAGCCTTGGCAAGGGACATGCCACCGGCCGGCACCTCAGGGAAAGCTGCCATCCGGGCGCCCGGGAAAGGCTCGTCCGGGCTTCCGGGATGGCCATCCGGCTCCGGGAAGGCTTGCAGCTCCGGGAGCCTGCGGCTCCGCTCCATTACAAGATGGCGCAGGACTGGCAGGCTGCCAGGGAGGAGAGCCTAGTGCGCATGAGCAGCTCTCTCCTCAGGCCCTCCTCAAGCAGTAGCCCCTCCTGAAGGGAAAATATACTAATGAGGCACTGCTTGTGGCACCAATGAACGGGCAATATGCTAATGGGTGTGGCTTGTAGCACCAATGAACGGGCCACATGCTAATGAGGTGTACCTTGTTGCACCAATCCGCATCCACTACGACACGCCCTCCCCCTCCCTGGGAGAGTATAAAAGCAGCAGCTCTGCTGCTGTTCTGGGTCCCAGGAATCAACTATCAAGGTGCTCCTGAATAAAGCTGACTGAGAAGATCCCGGTGGTGGCGTGACTTTCTTGCTGGTCGATGGAGGCAGGGAGGCACGTCGCAGATAAGTGGGTATTAGCCCCAAAGTTTGGAATACTCAAGATACAATTCACAGACCACAGGAAGCTCAAGAAGAAAGACCAAAGTGTGGGTGCTTTGGTCCTTCTTAGAAGGGGGAACAAAATATTCATGGGAGCAAATACAGAGACAAAGTGTGGAGCAAAGACTGAAGGAAAGGCCATCCATAGTCTGTCCCACATGGGGATCCATTCCATATACAGTCACCAAACCTAGACACTATTGTGGATGCCAAGAAGTGTTTGCTGACAGGAACCTGATATAGCTGTTTCCTGAGAGGCTCTGCCAGAGCCTGCCAAATAGAGGTGGATGCTTGCAATCAAGCACTGGACTGAGCATAAGGACCCCAATGGAAGAGTTAGGGGAAGGACTGAAGAAGCTGAAGGGGTTTGCAACCCCATAGGACGGACAACAATATCAACCAACTGGAGCTCCCAGAGCTCCCAGAGACTAAACAACCAACCAAGGAGCACACACGGAGGGACCCATGTCTCCAGTTGTATATGTAGCAGAGGATGATGGCCTTGTGCCTCAAAGGGAGGAGAGGCCCTTGGTACTGTAAAGGCTCCATACCCCAGAGAAGGGGAATGCTAAGGCAAGGAGGCAGGAGTGGGTAGATTGGTGGGTGCACACCCTTATAGAAGCAGGGGAACGAGGAATAGGGAGGGGGTTTCAGGGGGGCGGGGAAATAGGAAAATGGGATAACACTTGAAATGTAAATAAAGAAAATATCCAATAAATAAAGAAAAATTAAACTTTGTCAATAATTCAGTACATAGTTAGACAGTCTCCTGGATTTTTTGATGACCGTTGGAAACTGTAGCTTTCACACATGCCCTCATTATAGGTGTTGTAAAACATCACATTCTTAGATTTCTAGCTTCAGAAAGCTGTTCTAGCATCTCGTGGGTATTTTCTTTTCCCTTTGAGGAATTGTCTATTTCTTCTGAGATTTCTGGCTGCTTTTACTGATGATAGGAATTTAAGCCTGTCTAGACAGCAGACAAGCTCACTTTTGCTGGTATAATATTATCTGTAATTTGTAGATAGACAGAGATCATAAATTCTCACACATATCTATGAATTTTTCCAAACTTGCATATTTTCTTTGCTCACAAATACTCAAACTCACCTTAATGTCTCCAAATGTAACCTATCGCCATGCATGCGATTCTTCCTATCTAATTCTGCCAATTCCCACTACCTAAGCTCGGACATGCTTTCTGCTGTCTGCTATTCATTGATTCAACTGATGAATTTCAGTAAATACATGGCAGGGTCAAAAATGTTAGTCTATAGTCTTCTGAAATTTGAATTTATCAACAAGAGCACAGTGCTTGAATACTGCATCCATGTTCAAATAATTTTCAAAGTTACTTAGATTAAAACTCAGCATGCTCTCCCCTTCCAAATAAGATTTCCTCATAAACTCCAAAACTTCATAAAGTTTCATAGCTCATTCTGCATTTCCTCTTAGGAGGCTCCACTTGTCTGAATTATCTTTTACATTTGCATCTCATTTATGCTCTAAACTTACAGATCCAAAGTATGGTTTGTACCTATCATTATGCTGTTATACAGAATAATTAAAACCTCTCAAATATCTTTCTCTCTGACTACAAGTTCCTGAATGCATGCTTTAAAAGAGGCATCTCTACAGTTTGGTCATTTAACAATGTTAAACAACTGAAACTACTGTGTCACTTTCGGACTGTTTTCTTTCACTTAGGCAAATATATGTTATTGTCATACAATTATGCATTATTGTGGCTTAATTATTTTTAGTGACACATAGAATTTGATGTTATTGATATCTCACATTTTCTTATTGAGTGACATTGCATGTATCTATTTGGGTGTGTGTGTGTGTGTACACTTTGAAGGCAGATTATATGTGTCCATTGTATTGGTTGATTGATTGATTGATTAAATTTTGTAAGAATTCTTTATAGAATTTCTATCCCTCCAATCCTTCTCACTTTCTCAAATAATGAGCTCTTCTTCAGTCGTTGTTGTTATACATATATAGAAAAAAGAGGGGTCGGGAGGTAGGGGAAGAGGGAGAGAGACGGGGAGAGGGAGAGGGAGAGGGGAGAGAGGGGAAAGGAAGGCTAAGGACAGAGAGACAAATCCAGACCCTGGTGAGCCCATACCTTGTTGCTCATATGTGTTTGTTTGGACTGCCAACTTGGGATTAGTTAGCCTATCAGAGGGATGATAGGGATGTTTCTCACTTTCTAAGCAGCAATTAATTGCCTATAGATCTTCTTCTAGGGGTAGGGCTTTATGAAATTTCCACCATCAACACTGTCAGGCCAGTTGGTGTTTTATAGGTCATGTTTAGGGAACCATAACTTTTGAGATTTTTGTGGGAATAGTTTCCCTGTTATACGTGGAAGATACTATCTCATTGCAGACCTTTTGGTCCTTTTGGTTTTAGCAGATTCTCTCTACTTCCTCTGCAATGTTCTCCGAGCCTTAGATGTGTTGTATTGTAGATATTTCATTAAGTTTGTCATTTCATGGATGGGTGTTCTCTATATTTTGGCTACTGCAAAGAAAAGCTCCTTTGATGAAGGGCAATAACTATAATTTTCTGTGGACATAACGACATGTATTTCGAATACCATTGGAGCTATACTGGTTTAAGCAAGTGTTAGAAGTAGATTCTTCTCTAGACTTCATGATTTCAAACCTTTGGGTAGTGGGCTAGGTTTACTAGTCATGAGTTCTCCCATAAACAATGGATCTCAGATGGATAATGGTTACTGCCTTGATATAAGTGTTCAGATTACACCCATGGGGGCGTTTTGCAGTGTTAGTTATTGTTGACCTTCATAGGTTTTACTGCTATATCCAATTGTTGCTTGATTTTCTCTCTATGTAGCCTCCATTGCACCTTCAAACAATGAGAATTGGTCCTCAGGAAGGAACTTTCAGGTCAGTGCAACTTGATTCCTTCAATTCCAGTGTTTGAAATGTGTGGCTTCTTCAACAAGAGGTTTTAATCTTCAAGCTTTTGAAGACAAGAGCAACGGCAAACTTGGTAGCTTCATGGTTGTTTAGTTATTATGGTTAAGATGATATAAATGACTGTGTTTAAATTTCATGCAAATGTAAGTGTTTTATTTATGCAGCAAATATCTAGCAGTCCCTGCTAATACAACACTTATCACTGTAATAATGTGAAACCATTCTTGTCCACAGTTAGCACTGTCAGAGTTTTGAGTTGTGATCATCCTAACACAATTCAATGGTATTCCACTGTTTTTAGTCTTCAATTTATAACTGAGAAATGATGTTGAATACAATGCCAGGCACTTATTTGCAAATATATATTCTTTGATGAAATATCCACTTTGATACTTTTCAAATTTGTAAATGTATCCCTTTCTGTTTAGTTTTAATATATAATTTTGGCATAATATAAGATTGTAGATTTATACTTTTCAAATATTTTCTTTATGTCCTTGGCTTGCCTTTCACTTATTTTTCAGTGTGTCTTGGCTATTCTGAGCATCTTGTCATCTCATAGTTTTAGAACATGTTTTTCGCAATATCTACCAAAGATGTTTTCTAGAATTAATTAGAACACAAAGACTAAATTGATAGGACTTGAAATCACAACATAAAATGACTTTCTACCTAAGTATCCAATGGTTGCATTTTTCAGTTTCATATTTCTGTAAGAAAGACATACACACACACACACACACACACACACACACTCACTCACATATTCATGTATAGCTAAATTAATCCTGCTTCATTGTTTTGGTGCTTATTTGACAGTTTTCCAAATTCCAATTATTTATTGATGTTATATAAAATAATTTTGTGTGGTAACTTATTATCCATAGATTCTAACTTTTTCTGGATGCACCAAATTTCCCTTGATCTAGTGTTCTTTGTAGGTCTTGGCTCTCAGAATATACTCTGGATTTCCTCATCCCTCTACTCCTATCTCTCCTCTATTCTTTTCTGTGGAACTGATTTCACATAGTTACGAAATTGATCTTTCCCTCTCTGCTTCCATTTTCCACAGATTAAAAACTTGTTTCAAATTTGTTATAAATATTTTAGTTCACTAAATTATGTTCCTTGTTTCTTAACTTTTTTTTTAAAGGAACAAATATTTAGTGATAGAATCACACTTAACCCAAGGTGTTGAAGGGGTCTGCAACCCTATAGGAGGAACAACACTATGAACTAACCAGTACCCCCAGAGCTTGTGTCTATAGCTGCATATGTAGCAGAAGATGGCCTAGTTGGCCATCATTGGGATGAGAGGCCCTTGGTCTTACGAAGATTATATGCCCTAGTACAAGGGAATACCAAGGCCAGTAAGCAGGAGTGGGTGGGTTGGGGAGCAGGGCGGGGGAAGTGTATAGGAGACTTTTGCGATGGCATTTAAAATGTAAATGAAGAAAATATAATAATAATAATAATAATAATAATAATAATAATAACAATACTTTAACAAGAAAAAATTAAAACCTAAAAATTGATGATATTGATTGAATAAACATACCTCACATAATCAGATCTTTTATTTTCTATTTAGCCTTTATTTGTCTATTACAAAATATATCTACTAAGTCTTTTAAAATTTTCCTAGTAGTATATCAGTATTAATGTTTCTTGCGGATATTAAGAGTTTCTGAGATAGCGTCTCTAAGTCAGCAATTCTAAGACATTAGTAGTAATATACAAGCAAAAAGAAAGCCAGACACAATGAAGATTAAACATGAATTAGGGCACCTACATGATTACTCAATTTCACTGTCATTTTTCAAGATGAATCAGAGAAAAGCATCTCATTTCCTCACAACTCCACTTTTCTATCTATAAAATCAGAAATCCATCAGTATTTTCCAAAAGATATTTTTCAAAAATCAGGTTTATGTACAAAGAATGAAAAATATGCCATAAACTCAATGTACTCAGACAAATTGTCCTAATTCCAGGCTGAAATTATAGATCATTTTGAAAACATATTTCAACTTTGCAGATTAATATGTCTTCCTTTGTAAGAAATCACATAATTGAGCCATTTGTTCAACAATGTCAAAATGAATTTTATCCTGTAACACAGCATATAGCTACTCTGCTGGTATATATGAAATATTTTATTAAAATAAACTCATATCTTTGGACAATTACAGCCAGTACTTAAGAATCCTATTTGTCAAAAAAAGAATCCTATTTATCAAATATAATAATAAAAAGAGAAACAAAAGAAAATATCAGAACTGGCTAATTTTAAAGAGCTGTATATCTCTGGTTAATTCATTATCTGAAAACTTAAAATAACCTTACTGGTTATCCCTGTATGCTGTTACCCTTCTGAAACAGCTTGTAAATTTACCTACATGAATATAAAAACCTGTTATTATTAAAATAAGTATTTTAAAAGTTTTCTCCCAGAAATATGAAATTTACAACAAAATTACGAATGTGCCATAGACTTTCAGTGGCACCCGAAAAGGAATATGGACTACTTTCAATTCCTTCATGGTATTTTCACAGGGGATTCTGGGTAAACCCTGTTCTCAAAATGTATTATAGCAACTTAAAGGCATTGTTAGTATCTGCCTCTGAGCTGCCTAGATACTATTTCTTGATGGTTTGATTTTGCTGTTTGGTTCCTCTGTGGTTGATATTTGACGGTCCCCTGCAGGCATTTTCTCGAGATGCGTTTTATTGTATTCTATTCTCTCACCCATGCAGGATATACAAAATCACGAGAATCCCACCAATAATCATGCTTCTTAGCCCTTACCCCATGACTCGTGGCTCTATTCTTTCTCTGAGTTGCAGAACTGGTGTCAGAGGAGACATTTTCTTATGGCGGAAGTGCTTTATCTCCTTTGAAAATTCATTGTTCTGTGTGCACTCTGTCAGTTCACTAAAGAGAATTGTTGGTTGTATTTTGGGGTGACACACACTCACCACTTTCATCGATTTCATCTTCCTTCCTGAGCAAAAACAATGCAGCTTGTATTAACTTTTAATCTTCAGTACTGAAATGAATGCATATTCCACAATATTCTTACAACAATGAAAATACACACTGGTCTTTTCATTTACAGTGCTATGGCTAACATTTATCACATGCATATAAAGTGTTATTCATTCAAAAATATTCATATCATGTCTGTTTTATTTAATTAAATACATAATTTAGGGTCATTTTGTCTTTAAAATACAGAACATTAATATGATTTGTAATTTTTCAAATCTCAAAGTTAGAGAATAATAAATAAAACTTAATCAGATTTCAAAATTCAAATTCTAAAAATTACCTATATTTAATATACCAAGTTTTAAAATTTTTACTCTGTTGATATTGTAAAATTTATTCCAAAATGATAAAATCTCATTATTTGTTGACAAATATTTTAGCTTTGTAGTTGTAAATCTGCATTTAAGATTTCTATGTTATTGATGAAGCTGAGGGCTAAGAGCCCACAGTTAGCTAAAAAAGGACCCTCCCTATATTGCAGATATATTGAAGATAGGTATCAATATATTAACAGTTATAAGTGATTTAAAACCAGGCTCTGAAATAAAAAAGTATCTCTTGCTGAAAACAATTATAGAAAATGTCAACAAATAGTACAATATATATCCCTTTGTAAATCTAGAAAAAGTAACAAGAAAGAATAAAGAAAGAAAAAGTAATACATACAAAAGAGAAAAAGGAAAATTGGGGAGTAAACATATCAGATTAATGAGGTAATTGAGGTAAGTGGGTATATGTAAAGTCAGAATACTTTAAACTGACTAGGTTATTTGAAACAGTAAAAACAAAACAATCAACTACTAATGCCATTAAGTTTTGATTTAAAATTGTTTACTTCTCACTCTTTTTCATTTGTATGTGTGCATGCATCTGTGAATAAGTAGGCAAGAGTACATCTGTTTTCATCATGTGAGTTTCAGGGATGAAACTTGAGTTGTAAAAACTAGTGACAACCACTTTTAACTGGCTGAGACATTTGATTGGCCCCATCTTTCTAAATTATTAAACTTTGTTTTAGAATATTGAGTTACAGCAAAGCTTAGTAGAAAGTATAGTTATACTTGCTGTGACCACCTGACTATCATCTACTCTGTAACTGATATTATGCAGTCCAGTAGAATATTTTTTAATATTGATAAAGTAACAATGGTTTATACTTATCACCTGTAGTCCACTGTGTATAAATAGGTTGACTGTGTTCCATCTAACAAATGTATAATGAGATATAACCATTCATGTATCATGGTGGAGAATAGTTTCACTACCCTAAGCATTATGTTTACTCTGTTTTTACATTTTTCCATTCTTTCTTTTGCTTAACTGATTCTCTCTGCTAGATTGAGTAAATCTAATTTACT
Source organism: Mus minutoides (assembly GCA_902729485.2). Taxonomy (NCBI): domain Eukaryota; kingdom Metazoa; phylum Chordata; class Mammalia; order Rodentia; family Muridae; genus Mus; species Mus minutoides. Next base: position 66,649 of record LR753916.1, on the reverse strand, counting down.
CAATGTAGATTTCAAAGGCTTAGCCAGAGCAATAAGATGAAAGAAAGAAAGAAAGAAAGAAAGAAAGAAGCAAAGAAAGAAAGAAAGAAAGAAAGAAAGAAAGAAAGAAAGAAAGAAAGAAGAAAAGAAATAGATTTCCCTACCAATCTGTACCTGGGCAGATCAGCATGGCTACCCCTCTCAGCATTGTAAGAATGTAGGTCTCTGAGAAGATCTGCTACAGTCAGGGCTACAGTTCTCACAGGAGATCTGCTTCAACCCATGAACACAGGAGGTAAGCTCCAGACAGAGACACCAAGTCCAACTAATCCCAGAGATAACCAGATGTGGAGAAGCAAGTGCAAGATCATAACCAGCAGAAGCCAATGTTACTTTGACATCATCAGAACCCAGATGTCATAACCCAACAAGCCCTGGATACCCTAAGACACTTAAAAAGCATGATGGTGACCTAAAATCCCATCTCATGAAGATAATAGAAATCTTTAGGAAGAATATAAATAACTCAGTTAAACAAATATAGGAAAACAGAGTTCAACAGGTAGAAGCCCTTAAAGAGGAAACAAATCCCTCAAAGAAATATAGTAAAACAGAAAGAATTGAACAAACCAGACAAGACTTAAAAATGGAAATAGAACCAATAAAAAAATCACAAAAAGAGGAAGCCCTGGAAATGGAAAATCTAGGAAAGAAGTCAGGAGCTAAAGATGCAAGCATTACCAACAAAATATGAGAGATAAAAGAGAGAATCCAAGGCATAGAAGATACCATAGATATTATTGGCACAATGGTAAAAGAAATTACAAAGCATAAAACCTCCTAACCCAAAACATCCAGTAAATCTAGGAGATAATAAAAAGACTGAAACCTAAGAATAATATTAATAGAAGAGAGCAAAGATTTCCAGCTCAAAGGACAAGTAAACATCTCAACAAAATCATAGAAGAAAACTTCCTTAACTTAAAGAAAAAGATGACAATAAGTGTACAAGAAGCCTACAGAACACCAAATAGATAGGACCAGAAAAAGAAAATCCTGCCATTACATACTAATAAAAACACTAAATCCACAAAACAAAGAAAGAATATTAAAAACTGTAATAGAAAAAGGACAAGTAGCACATAAAGGAGGACCTATCAGACTTACACCAGACTTTTCAACAGAATCTAAAGGCCAAAAGAGCCTGTACAGAGGACATACAGACTCTAAGAGAATATAAATACCAGCACAGGCTACTGAACCTGGAAAATCTCTCAATCAGCATAGATGAAGAAACCAAAATATTCCAGGACAAAACCAAATTCAAACAATATACATTTACTAATCCAGCCCTACAGAGGTTTCTAGAAAGATAACTCCAAGAAAAGAAGAGTATCTACACCAAAGTAAAAACAAGAAATTTTAATCATCTCACAACAAACCCAAAAGGAGAGAATCACACACATATATCACCTCCTACCACAAACATAACAGGGCCTATCAATCATCGGTCTTTAATCTTTTAATCTTTCTCTACATAAACGGACTCAATTCTCCATGAAAAGATAAAAACAAACAGACTGGGTATGTAAATAGGACCCAGAATTTTGCTGCATACAGGAAACACATTTTAGTAACATAGACAGACACTACTTCAAAATAAAAGGCTGGAAAAAATTTCCAAGCAAATGATCCCAAGAAACAAGCTGGAGTAGCAATTCTAGTATCGAATACAATAGACTTTCAACCAAAAGTTATGAAAAGAGATGGGGAAAGACACTACATATGTGTCAAAAAAAAATTCACCAAGGTGAATTCTCATTTCTGAACATCTATGCCCCAAATTCAGGGGTACCCCCATTTGTAAAAGAAATATTACTGAAGCTCAAAGCACACACAATAATTGTAGGAGACTTAACACCCCACTCTCATCAATTGACAGATCATGAAACAGAAACTAAACATAGACACAGGGAAACTAGCAGAAGTTGTGAACCAAATTGATTTAACAGATATCTATAGAACATTTCATCCTAAATAAAAAAGATATACCTTCTTCTCAGCACCTAACAGTGCTTTCTCCAAAATAGAATTGGTCACAAAACAAGCTCAGCAAATACAAGAAGACTGAAATATTTCCATGCATCCTATCAGATCACAACGGATTAAGGTTAGACTTCTATAACAACAAAAACAACAGAAAGCCCACACATCCATGGAAACTGAACAACTCTCTACTCAATGATAGGCAAGGGAAGAAATAAAGAAAGAAATTAAGGACTTTCTAAAATTCAATGAAAAAGAAGACATAGCATATCCAAACTTAAGAACACAATAAAAGCTCTGTTAAGAGGAAAACTCATAACACTAAGTGCCCTCATAAAGAAACTAGAAATATCCTATACTAGCAACTTAACAGCATACCTGAAAGCCCTAGAACAAAAATGATGCAAACATACCCAAGGAAAGAAAACATCAGGAAATAATCAGACTCAGGGCAGAAATCATCCAATTAGAAACAAAGGCAATGAGACAAAGAATCAACAAAACCAATCTGTTTTTTGTTTTTGTTTCTTTTGAGAAAATCAAGATCAATAAATCCTTAGCCAAACTAACTAAAGGACATAAAGATTGTATCCAAATTAACAAAATCAGAAATAACAAGGGAGAGAAAACAACAGAAACTGAGGTAAATTTAAAAATCATCAAATCTTACTATAGAAGCCTTTACTTAATAACACTAAAATATCTAGATGAAATGGATGATGCTTTAAACAGATACCAATCACCAGATTTAAGTCAAGAGCAGGTAAACTATATAAACAATCCTAGATCCCCCAAGGAAATAGAAGTCATTTAAAACCTCCCAATCAATAAAAACCCTCAGTCAGATGGCGTTAGTGAAGAATTCTACAAACCTTCAAAGAAAAGCTAATACTAACACTCCTCAAATTATTCCATACAATGAATAAAAGGAGCACTACCTAATAAATTCTATGATGCCACACTTCCTCTGATACCTAAACCATATAAAGACCCAACAAAAAAAGAGAACTTCAGACAAATTTTGCTTATGAATATCAATGCAAAATTACTCAGTAAAATTCTAACAAACTGAACACGGCAAAACCATCATTCATCACAATCAAGTAGGCTCATCTCAGGGATGTAGGGATGGTTCAATATACAAAAATCCATTAATGTATTCCACTATATAAACAAACTCAAAGAAAAAAATTACATGATCATCCCATTTGATGCTGAAAAAGCATTTGACAAAGTACAACACCCCCTCATGTTAAAAGTTTTGGAGAGATAATAAATTAAATACCCTTACCTAAACATAATAAAACCAATATACAGCAAACCATCAGTCAATATCAAATTAAATGGAGACACAATTGAAGCAATCCCGCTAAAATCAGGGACAAGAAATGGTTGACCATGCTCCCTGTATCTAATCAATATACTACTCCAAGCTCTACCTAGAGCTATAAGACAACAAAAGGAGATCAAGGGGATACAAGGTGTTATAGAAGGTATCACTATTTGTGGATGATATGACAATATACATAAGCAACCCCAAAATATCTATCAGACAATTTCTACAGTTGATAAACAACATCAGTAAAGTGGCTGGATATAAAATTAACTCAAGCAAATCTATAGCCTTTCTTTATGCAAATTATAAACAGGCTGAGAAAGAAAATGGGAAACTATCCTTCACCATTGTCACAAATAATATAAAATATCTTGGTAAAACTCTTACTGAGCAAATGAAAAATCTATATGACAAGAAATTCAAATCCCTGTAAAAAGAAATTGAAGATCTCAGACAATGGAAAGATCTTCTATGCTCATGTATTGTTAGGATTAACATAGTAAAAATGGCCATCCTACCGAAAGCAATTAACAGATTTAATGCAATGCAAGAGCTGGAAACAACCCAGTTGTCCCTCAAAGGAAGAATGGATAAAGAAAGTGTGGTTCATTTACAAAACGGAATACTATTCAGCTATTAAGAATGAGGCCCAGGATACAGTTTGCAAAACACATGAAACTCAAGAAGAAGGAAGACCAAAATGTGGATACTTCACTTCTCCTTAGAATGAGGAACAAAATACCCATGGAAGGAGTTACAGAGACTAAGTTCAGAGCTGAAATGGAAGGAAGGACCATCCAGAGACTTTCTAACCCAGGGATCCATCCCATAAACAACCACCACCAAACCCAGACATTGCATATGCCAGCAAGATTTTGCTGACAGGATCCTGATATAGCTATCTTTTGTGAGGCTATGCCAGTGTCTGACAAATACAGAAGTGGATACTCACAGTCATCATTGAATGGAACCCAGGGTCCCCAATGAAGGAGCTAGAGAAAGTACCCAAGTTGCTGAAGGGGTCTGCAACCCTATAGGAGGAACAACAATATGAATTAACAAGTACCCCCTGCTCCCCCAGAGCTTGTGTCTCTAGCTGCATATGTAGCAGAGGATGGTGTACTGGCTAGGTTTGTGTCAACTTGACACAGCTGGAATTATCACAGAAAAAGGAGTTTCAGTTGGGCAAATGCCTCCATGAGATCTAGCTGTGAGGCATTTTCTCAATTAGTGATCAAGGGCCCCTTGGGGGTGGGACCATCTCTGGGCTGGCAGTCTTGGGTTCTATAAGAGAGCAGGCTGAGCAAGCCAAGGGAAGCAAGCCAGTAAATAACATCCCTCCATGGCTTCTGCATCAGCTCCTGATTTCTGACCTGCTCGAGTTCCAGTCCTGGCTTCCTTGGTGATGAACAGCTGAATGGAAGTGTAAGCCAAATAAACCCTTTCCTCCCCCAAGTGCTTCTTGGTCATGATGTTTGTGCAGGAATAGAAACCCTGACTAAGACAGATGGCCTAGTCAGCCATTGATGGAAGGAGAGGCCCTTGGTCTTGTGAAGATTATATGTCCCAGTATATTCCAGGACCAGGACACAGGACTTGGTGGGTTGGGGAGCAGGGCATGGGGAGTATATAGGGGACTTTTGGAGAGGAAACTAGGAAAGGGATAGCATTTGAAATGTAAATAAAGAAAATATCTAATAAAAATTTATAAAAAAGAATGGATCAATTTGCATTCTTCTACATGCTAACTACCAGTTGTGCCAGCACCATTTGTTGAAGATGCGGGCTTCTTTCCACTGAATGGTTTTCGCTCCTTTGTCAAAGATCAAGTGACCATGGGTGTGTGGGTTCATTTCTGGGTCTTCAATTCTGTTCCATTGATCTACCTGTCTGTCACTGTACCAGTACCATGCTGGTTTTTATCACAGTTGCTCTGTAGTACAGCTTGAAGTCGGGGATGGTGATTCCACCAGATGTTCTTTTATTGCTGAGAATAGTTTTGCTATCCTAGGATTTTTGTTATTCCAGATGAATTTGCAAATTGTCCTTTCTAGTGTGAAGAACTGAGTTGGGATTTTCATGGGTATTGCATTGAATCTGTAGATTGCTTTTGGCAAGATAGCCATTTCGACTTTATTAATCCTGCCAATTCATGAGCATGTAAGATATTTCCATCTTCTGAGACCTTTGACTTCTTTCTTTAAAGACTTGAATTTCTTATCATACAGATCTTTCACTTTCTTAGTCAGAATATTATTTATGACTATTTTGAAGGGTATTGTTTCCCTAATTTCTTTCTCAGCCTGTTTATCCTTTGTGTAGAGACAGGCCATTGATTTGTTTGAGTTAATTTTATATCCAGCTAGTATACTGAAGCTGTTTATCAGGTTTAGAAGTTCTCTGGTGGAATTTTTGGAGTCACTTCTATATACTATCATATCATCTGTAAATAGTGATATTTTGACTTCTTCCTTTACAATTTGTATCCCCTTGATCTATTTTTGTTGACTAATTGCTCTGGCTAGGAATTTGAGCGTTATATTGAATAGGTAGGGGGAAAGTGAGCAGCCTTGTCTAGTCCCTGATTTTAGTGGGATTTCTTCCAGTTTCTCACCATTTAGTTTGGTGTTGGCTACTGGTTTGCAGTATATTTCTTTTATTATGTTAAGTATGGGCCTTGAATTCCTGATCTTTCCAAGACTTTTATCATGAAGTCGTGTTGGACTTTGTCGAATGCTTTCTCAGCATCTAATGAGATGATCATGTGGTTTTTGTCTTTGAGTTTGTTTATATAGTGAATTATGTTGATGGATTTTCATATATTGAACCATCCTTCAGATGAAGCCTACTTGATCATGATGGATGATCATTTTAATGTGTTCTTGGATTTGGTTTGCGAGAATATTATTGATTATTTTTGTATCTATATTTCTAAGAGAAATTGGTCTGAAGTTCTCTTTCTTTGTTGTGTCTTTGTGTGGTTTAGGAATCAAGAGTTATTGTTGCTTCATAGAATGTATTGGGTAGAGTACCTTCTGTTTCTATTTTATGACTGAGCTATCATTTAGTAGATTGTTGTTCAGCTTCCACATGTGTGTGGGTTTTCTATTATTTATGTTGTTATTGAAGATCAGCCTTAGTTTGTGGTGAGCTAGCTGATAGGGTGCATAGGATTATTCAATATTTTTGTATCTGCTGAGGCCTGTTTGGTGACCAATTATATGAACAATTTTGGAGAAGGTACCATGAGGTGCTGAGAAGAAAGTATATCCTTTTGTTTGGGATGAAATGTTATATAGATAACTGTTAAATCCATTTGTTTCATAACTTCTGTTAGTTTCACTGTGTCTCTGTTTAGTTTCTGTTTCATGATCTGTCAATTGATGAGAGTGGGGTGTTAAGTCTCCTACAATTATTGTGTGTGCTTTGAGCTTCAGTAATATTTCTTTTACAAATGGGGGTACCCCTGCATTTGGGGCATAGATGTTCAGAAATGAGAATTCATCTTGGTGAATCTGTCCATTGATGAGAGTAGGGTGTTGAAGTTTCTCACTATTATTGTGTGAGGTGTAATTGTGCTTTGAGATTTAGCAAATTTTCTTTAATGAATGTGGATGCCCTTGCATTTGGAGCATAGATGTTCAGAACTGAGCATTCATCTTGGTGAATTTTACCTTTGATAAGTAAGAAGTGTCTCTCCTTAACTTTTTTGAGAACTTTAGGTTGAAAGTTGATTTTATTCGATATTAGATTGGCTACTCCAGCTTGTTTTTTGGGACCATTTGCTTGGAAAATTGTTTTTCGGCCTTTTACTCTAAGGTAGTATCTGTCTTTTCCCCTCTGGTGGGTTTCCTGGATGCAGCAAAAAGTTGGGTCCTATTTACATAACCAGTCTGTTAGTCTTTGTCTTTTTATTGGGGAATTGAGTCCATTGATAGTAAGAGATATTAAGGAAAAGTCGTTGTTGCTTCCTGTTTTGTTGTTGTTGTTGTTGCTAGAGTTAGAATTCTGTTCATGTGGCTGTCTTCTTTTAGGTTTCTTGAAAGGTTATTTTCTTGCTTTTTCTTGAGCTTAGTTTCCCTCTTTGTGTTGAAGTTTTCCCTTTATTATCCTTTGAAGGGCTGGATTTGTGGAAAGCTATTGTGTAAATTTTGTTTTGTCATGGAATACCTTGGTTTCTCCATCTATTTCTCCATTTATGGTAATTGAGAATTTTGTTGGGTATAGTAGCCTGGGCTGGCAATTGTGTTCTCTTAGGGTCTGTATGCATCTACTCAGGATCTTCTGGCTTTCATAGTCTCTGGGGTAGAAGTCAGGTGTAATTCTGATAGGTCTGCTTTTATATGTTACTTGACCTTTTCCCCTTACTGCTTTTAATATTCTTTCTTTGTTTTCTGCATTTGGTATTTTGATTATTATGTGATGTGAGGAATTTCTTTTCTGGTCCAACCTGTTTGGAGTCCTCTAGGCTTTTTGTATATTCATGGGCATTTTTTTTCTTTAGTTTGGGGAAGTTTTCTTATATGATTTTGTTGAAGATATTTACTGGCCCATTAAGTTGAAAATCTTCCTTCTCGTCTATATCTCTTATCTTTAGGTTTGGTCTTCTCATTATATCCTGTATTTCCTGGATGTGTTGGGGTAGGAGCCTTTTGCATTTCACATTTTCTTTGACTGTTGTGTCAATGTTTTTTATGGTTTCTTCTGCACCTGAGATTCTCTATTCTATCTCTTGTATTCTGCTGGTGATGCTTGCATCAGTGGCTACTCACTTCTTTCCTAGGTTTTCTATCTCCTGAGTGGTCTGCCTTTGAGATTTCTTTATTGCTTCTATTTCCATTTTTAGATCCTGGATGGTTTTGTTCAATTCTTTCTCCTGATTGGATGTGTTCTGTATTTTTTAAGGGAGTTATTTATTTCCTTCTTATAGTACTCCATCATCATCATGAGAAGTTACTTCAGATCCCTATCTTGCTTTTCTGGTGTGATGGTATATCCAGGACTTGCTATGGTGGGAGAGTTTGGTTCTGATGATGCCAATTGACCTCAGTTACCTTGGTTTCTGTTTCTTCTTCTTCTTCTTCTTCTTCTTCTTCTTCTTCTTCTTCTTCTTCTTCTTCTTCTTCTTCTTCTTCTTCTTCTTCTTTTTCTTTAAAAAATTTTCATTATATATTTTCTTCATTTACATTTCAAATGCTATACCAAAAGTCCCCTATACCTTCTCCCTGCCCTTCTCCCCTACTCACCCACTCCCACTTCTTGGCTCTGGCATTCCCCTGTACTGGGGCATATAAAGTTTGCAAGACCAAAGGGGCCTCTCTTCCCAATGATGGCTGACTATGCCATTTTCTGCTACATATGCAGCTAGAGACATGAGCTCTGGGGTTCTGATTAGTACATATTGTTGTTCCACTTATAGGGTTGCAGACCCCTTCATGTTGCTTCTGTACTTATGCTTGCCTCCTGCCATCTGATTATATCAAGTGCTCCTTGCCCTCAGTATATCTGATTGGAACCGGTCTTTCCTGTAATCCCTGTTGATTCAGAACTCCTCAGAGTCCAGCTTTCTTTATGATTCTTGATTCCCAGATCCTGTGAACCTGAGATTCAGGGTGTTTCAGAGTTCTTGGCAGTCAAGCTTCCTCTGAGACCCTGAGATCCTGGTGTGACTAAGCTTCTGGGATCCTGGAATCCTAAGATCCTGGGCGTGTTGCAGCACCTGGAAATGGTACCTCCTCTGGGGTACCTTGGGGCTGTCCACTGTGTTCAAAACCAAGGTAGACCTGCACCGACTGGAAGGAACCTGTGCTTCTGGTCGGGCAGTTTTCCTGTGTCCCTGCTCCTGCTGGCACAGGACGCTCATGGCTGTTTTGGAACAGATGTTGTGTTCGACTCCAGTGATCCTAAGATCCTGGATGTGCTAGGGTGCCTGAAGCCTGGAGAGACCTCTGGGTACTGTAGGACAGTCCTCCGAGTTGAGTAAAAGGTGGCCCAGGGCTGGCACCAACCAGAAGGAGTAATCAAAATTTTAGTAAAACTTTATAGAATTAGAAACATTTCCAAAAATTCACATATAATTTCAATGGACCTCTCAAGCAGCCAAATAAACCTAACCAGAAGAAACAATAATGGAGTATCACTTCTCAAACTAAGTTTCATACCTATAGTATCCAGAAGAACATCTTTATGTGAGAGTAGAGAGACAGGGAGAGAGAGAGAGAGAGAAAGAGAGAGAGAGAGAGAGTTAAGAGATGTATAGAATGGAGGACCGAGAAACAAATCTACACATTCACAACATTTTTTTCTTTGATAGTTGTATTTAAAGCATACACTATTAAAAAAGAAAGAGAACCTTAGCATACAGTATTTGGAAAACAGGATGTCAGCTGGTTCAATGACAAACACAAATCTGTATTACCCACCCTGTAAAGTAGTCAACTTACACAGGATCAAAAACTGGAAACGTTAAATAGACCAGGAGAAGACAGAAACCACTCTAATATGAAGTCAAGGGTGGCCAGTGCAGAAAGGACAGCAATGACTCAGTAAAGAACACTAACAAACAGGGACTGTGTGAGCTCATGCACAGCACAAGAAACAGCAGAGTGAAGAGACATCCCACAGAATTTTACCAATTGCCTATCTGTGATTAATATCAAGACTTTAGAAAGAACTGAAGAATTCAAATAGAATAACTACAAAGCAAAAGGAACAGTTCTCAAAAAAAAAAAGAGACATTACCAATAAACATTTGAAAAATTTCCACCCTTATCTCTAAGGGACATACAAATTACTCTAGTCATAATGCCTAGCATCAAGAAGAGAAGTGATAGGTATTGTAGGGACAAGAGAATAGAAGAATGCAATGAGATTGTAAACTCATGGAGACACGATTGAAATCAGGGTAGTGGTTCTTCTAAACTGCCACAACCCCAATCTCTGACCAGCAGAGACTGGGAATAATGACACTCACACCAAGGTAGGTTCTTCAACAGCAATCTCGATCTTTTACTCAAGGCAGTAACAGTGCTCTTTCTCAGCAATCTCCCGCAGTGAACTCCTCCCTTTACTCAGGCCGTTCCATATATACACAGCCCTCTTATGTCATCTCACGCCACTCATTGCTCTCCAATCAGCATCATCCTGCCCCTAGCACGAGTTGCACATGCAGGCAGGACAACAGATCATTGGCTAACACTTATGGTAGGCTATATGACCTTTCAGATCAAGCGGTAGGCACAGATGACTCAGCTGCACGTTTTCAGAAGTTTTAGTAAACAGGATGGGGTTATGAGGCTTGGCACTAAGATGGGCGCCATCTTAGCTCAGTGGTTATGCCCACTTCCCACACCAAACAGTGAAATTCTATTTTCAGCTACCCCACTTCTGGATATTTACCAAAAATAATTAGATGGTAACATCCCCACACACCCAGTCAGGTTTACCAAAAATAATTAAATGATAACACCAAGCCAGGTTTACTGCCAGTCTTCACAATACCTAAGACATGGACCAACCTAGATATTGACTGCAAAATGATTAGTTTATGAAAATGGCCTATGTATACACAATGCAATTTTATTTTGTTATAAAGAAAAATGAAATTATGACCTTAATGATAAACATGGATAGAACTATAGATCATTATAAATAAAAAATTTAGACAAATACTGAATGTTTTCTTTCATATGCAAATCTATCTATCAGATCTATCTATCTATCTATCTATCTATCTATCTATCTATCTATCTATCTATCTATCTATTTTCTATCATCTATCAGTCATCTCTTTTAATCTATTGATCATCTATATATTATCTATCATCTATTACCTATGTATATCTATCAATCATTTTTATCTATTAATCATCTATCTCAATCAATAATTTACAGTCTATCATTTATCATCTACATATCTATCTCTGTCATCTATCTCTATCTTTCTGTCTGTCTGCCTGCCTGTTTGTCTCTGTCTGTCTGTCTTCTATTTACAATCTATCACATAATATCTCTATTCATGCACATATGTGCAAACACACACACGTTTATAGGAAATATGTTTAGAAAAGAGAATATGGGGGCTCTAAAAAGAGAAGGAAAGAATCTTTGCAATTTCATAAGGTCCCATTTGTCAATTCTTGATCTGACCGCACAGGCCATTGCTGTTCTGTTCCCCTATGCCCACACCTTCGACGGTTTTCCCCACTTTCTCCTCTATAAATTTCAGTGTCTCTGGTTTTATGTGGAGGTCTTTGATCCACTTAGACTTAAGCTTTGTACAAGGGGATAAGAATGGGTCAATTCGCATTCTTCTACATGATAACCGTCAGTTGTGCCAGCACCATTTGTTGAAAATGCTGTCCTTTTTCCACTGGATGGTTTTAGCTCTCTTGTCAAAGATCAAGTGACCATAGGTGTGTGGGTTCATTTCTGGGTCTTCAATTCTATTCCATTGATCTATCTGTCTGTTGCTGTACCAGTACCATGCAGTTTTTATCACAATTGCTCTGTACTACAGCTTAATGTCAGTTTAGAGCTAAGATGAAAGGATGGACCATACAAAGACTAACCCACTGGGGATCCATCCCATAATCAGTCACTAAACTCAGATACTATTGCATAGGACAGCAAGTGTTTACTGAAGGGACCCTGATATAGCTGACTCCCACAGAAGTGGATGCTCACAGTCATCCATAAGAGGGAGCACGGGGCCCATATTGGAGAAGCTAGAGATAGAACCCCAGGCTCTGAAGGGGTCTGCAACCCTAGAAGAGGAACAACAATATGAACTAACCAGAACCCCCAGAACTCATGTCTCTAGCTCCATGTATAGCAGAAGATGGCCTAATCAGCCATCATTGGGAGGAGAGGCCCCTTGGTAATGAAATCTTTATATGCCCCAATGCAGGGGAATGCCAGGGCCAAGAAGTGGGAGTGGGTGGGCAGGGGAGCAGGGAGGGGGAGGGGGAGGGGACTTTCGGGATAGCAATTGAAATGTAAATTAAGAAAAGATCTAATAAAAAAATTGAAAAAAAAAGAGAAGGAAAGAATTAATTAAAGAGGGTAATGAGATGCCTGTGCCATAGAAGAACAAGGAGGAAACTATTTGAAAGGAGGAACAGGACCACCAAGAGAGGGACAGGAGTACTGGGGATGGGAGTCATAATGAGAGCCATTTCATTGTATGTTAAGACAAGAATTAACAAGTTATGTAAGTTTGAGAAACATCCTAATTCGATTTCCTGAAGGTTTGAGTCTCCTAAGCCTTTCCACAGTGAGGCACTACCAGTATCTCAAAGCTCTGGAAGATTCATGAATGTCTCCTCAGATCAGTTATAGTTCATTGTGTCTTCATGACCCTCTTTCGCATACTTGTGGTAACTGTGTCCATGTTCCTCTGGTTCTGCAATGAATCTCAGAGAAGTTTCTATATTTTTCAGTTTGTTCAGACTTTGTTTGTTTTTAGGCTAACATGATGAAATTTCAAGTCCTTATTTGGAAGATCAAAAACTGAAAGTGTCAATTTCATCTTAATTACCCATATTGCCCTTACAAAATACGATTTGAACAGTACAATGATCAGATAACTGTAATTACATTGTTATATTTTTATCTGAACCTTTAATCTTGTAGAGGCATGAAGCAAATGTTGAAATAATTATAAGGGATAATTGTTGGGGTAAGGGGTGGAGGAGCAATAGAGAAGGGAATAGCAGGGCACGAATGATGTGATGTGGTAAATGGGGAAAACAGAAAGCTCTAATTAGGGAGGAGGATGAGATAAATACAAATCAAGGAGAAAGATGAGTAAAATAACAGAAAGGATGTCTGGAAAAGTCATAAGGAATTACACTATTAACTATCTACCTAAAAAAACTATAATATGTGTAAGTCTGTGCATAACTATACATATATAGTTTAAATGAACTTTTCCTTTCTAAACTGACAATGCTCCCCTCAAGAGACATAGATCATGTAGTAAAAATTCCAACACTAGGCATGAGAAACCCTCTGTTGAGTCATTTGTCAGTGTTGTCCAAGAGATTTGCAAAACATCATAGACGACTGCTCTTGCCATTGGTTGCACCCCAGATGCAAAAGGGAAGTTTTTATTGCCGAAGACAAGATGGGACTTCAGAAAGAACTGTACTAAACTGAAACGGACCCGAAAGCCTCCTCTGTAAGCATTAACTTTGTAGGACCAGAAGGTGCCATTCGAGCTTTCATAGGAAGGAAGCAACCAACAGTCCTGCCCAGCTCTGATGCTTGTGAACTTTAGTAATAGCCACCACAGCATGATAACATTATCATTAAGCATAAATAGCAGCACACATACTTTAGTCTTTACCCATAACTTTCTAATTGGACTTAAGAGCCTCTAAACAAGAGGGAGATTATACCTGGTTGGAAGCTATAGTGAGGGCTTGTGAAATTATGATTTTTTGTAGAACTTTGTAGTAGTTTGGATAGAAATGGCCTCCATAGGCTCATATATTTAAATGCTTGGTCAATAGGGAATGGCCTATTGAGAAAGATTATGAGGTACAAACTTGTTGGAGTAGGTCTGGCCTCAGTGGAGGAAATGTGTCACTGGGGGTGGGGTGGGTTTTGAGGTTTTCTAGGACCCAAGCCTAGACAGAAGTCTCTCTTTCTTACTGCCTTCAGATCCAAGTGAAGAACTCTCATTTACCATGTCTGCCCACATGCGGCCATGTTCTCTTATTGAGAATAATGGGCTAAATCTCAAACTATAAGCAAGTCCCAATTAAATGCTTTCTGTTATAAGAGTTGCTGTGGTCATGGTATCTCTTCATAGTGATAGATATTGACTATGACAAATCTACCACCAACATTTTACTTAACCATCAGAATCCTTAACTATATGCTAAATATTTGCCTTATGCCTACAGATTTACCATGTGATTTGTTTATAACAATAGACCAGGTGTAGTAGTGTAGTAGTTCCATATTTAGGCCTTAAGACAATTACTATCCAATCCTGCTTACTGGTCCCTCATCATCATCTTCAAGAAAAATCCTCCTTGCAACAGATATAGACCACTACAGACAATTATAAGCAATAAAAATTCAGAGTTCTGGGGCCCAGTTCCAATGGATATATCTACAACATAACTCCTACACCCAAGTTCAGGGAATATTGTGGACGAGGAGATAAAAAGATGGTAAGAATTAGAACAGGGAGTTTCCTGTAAGAACGTGTCTCCTATGAATTTCCATAAAGTTTCACCATTGTGACCTCTTTGACATGAGCTTAACAAGGACAGCAGTAATACACATGATAAAGTAGACAGGGAAAAATCATGAGGCCCCAACCTTACATAAAGAACTACAGAATGCCCTAATTTTCCAAGAGCTCTGTGTATTTTCTTCTTTCCCCAGTCAAAACTGTGGAGGCCACTGGTCCTTTTGCTGTTTTTTTTTTAGTTTGCCATTGTAGAATGTCATGAAGTTAGAATCACAGGATGTAACCTTTTCAGACTGGTGATATGAAGTATGTCTTGAGTTTATTTTTGTAAATACCAAACCATAGTCACCAGGCTATTTCATTGCCATACGATAAAATAAAAATAAAAGTACCCCTGTCAAATTTTTCTATACCATTCTGGATTCCTTACAAAAATCAATGAAAACTACTCTTTCTTCAAATCCTTGTCCTTCTTCTGTATTATTAGTGGCTATCAATATAGGTGTTAGAGACATTTTGTGTTTGGGATTCCTTTGTTGTTATAATGGCAACTATTTCCATCATACTGTACCACTTGCCACAATAAGAGTTCAAAGTCAAGAACAAGTTACCAAAAAGGCACAATGGGGGAACTTTTTAGAGTAAAAAGATGTGGGGAAAAGTCCTAGTAGAACAGAGATCAGCTGTCATGTTTATATTTACTTGTTTATATAAACTATCAACCATGCAACAACCCTCTCCCTATTCATCCATGGAGGCTAAAATCATTATCGTGGAAGTTCTCTAAGAAATCTACTAAAGATTGTGGGTAGTTTAAAGTTCAGGCTCTGCATTAGAGAGGGAGTTAAGCATCATTTTTTGGGTACCCCATGCCACTAATGAAATTAAGAATTTAGAATATGGGGTATTGCAGTTCCTGCCTCTACTGTGAGCACTTGGGCTCCTAAGACAGAAGAATTATGTATTAGAGGCCATTTCACTTTACATACCAAAACTCTTTCCTCAGAAAGATCAGAACACACACACACACACACACACGTGTGTGTGTGTGTGTGTGTGTGTGTGTGTGTGTGTGTGTGTTTGTGTGTGTATGTAAATATATATATATTTTATATATATATATATATATATATATATATATATATATATATATATATATTATATCATATATATGTATATATGATGTCAGTAAATGCAACTAAACAAACCAAGAGATATTATAGGAGAAAATATATAGATTAAAACAATGTAAGAGCCGGGCGTGGTGGCGCACGCCTTTAATCCCAGCACTTGGGAGGCAGAGGCAGGCGGATTTCTAAGTTCGAGGCCAGCCTGGTCTACAGAGTGAGTTCCAGGACAGCCAGGGCTATACAGAGAAACCCTGTCTCGAAAAAACCAAAAAAAAAAAAAAAAAACAAAAAACAAACCAGTGTAAAAGAGCTGAGGGGTGGGAGGAAAAGATATATGGAACATGGTAAAAAATTTCTAGGTGTTTATTTGATATCTCAATTAATAGGCAAGGATAGATGAAATGGAAATTTCTAGTTTCTTTGGAGACTTAGTTGCCTCCTGTGATGTTTTCCTGGAAACTGTCTTATGAGAGGATGTTGTGCTGAAGTAGACATGTGGGAGGATGTTTTGCTGGGAACAGACAGTTTCTAGAAGCTGCCTGGGAAAAGGGTATGTGATGTTTTGCTAGAGCCTGCAGTTAAGAGAACACGTGATGTTTGGAAAGGATACAGATATAGCCCGAGAGAGAGTGGATGGTGCTGTGTGGTATTCATTCACCTGCCACTCCATTGCTGGTCTCCCTCGGGCTTTGCTGACACTGGTCTTTACTGACAATGCTGTAGCACTGATTTGCCTTTCCTTCTTTGTTGACCATCATTTGTTGTGACTTCATAGAGAGAAATTCACCAAAGAACTTCTGGTGGTGTTCTGACAGCTTCTTGCCACTTTTGTGAACTTGGGTTGATTGAAAGAGCCTCATAGTTTCTTCTGGAGTCTTTAATCCATGTCATGAAAAGCACTACAAAGTCACATTTGAGCTAAGTGATTGTCGGATATTCTATCCATATAAATAATTTATGTTTATTTCCATCAGTAACCACTAATGCTTTTTAGCAGAAAAATGATGTAACCATAATAATTAAGACATAAAAAAATCTAACAAATGCATGATAAAATGAAAGAACTGAAACAAAACAAAACAAAAACAACAGAGGTAGGTTGACAAGGTAGAAATTTATCCTAGCAGAAAATAATAATACTAGGCTGAGACCAACAAATACGGTAGAAATAAGAGTTGAAGTTACACTGATATGAAAAGAGATAGCATGATTAGTCTAAAATGGCAAAGGAAAAAGGAAAAATTAAACATGTCAGTGTTTATGCATTTGAATAACATCTGCAGAATGTCTTTATCAGAACAATGGAGCATTAAAGATGAATAGATTAGCCAGAATGCTTCCTTCTAACATGTACTTGCATGTATTTCTTGTTTCTGCTGTGACATATTGCACAAACTTGGCCTTTCCTGATCTGGAAATCAAAACGCAAAAGCAAGTAACTGTCAGGGATGATTCCCTCAGGCATCTCTAGGGGAAAGTTTCGACATTAGTTTTGCCCATTTGGAGACCACATATCTTATTTGTGAATTCTTATTCTCTCTACAAATGACAGTAGGTAGTCTCTCTCTCTCTCTCTCTCACTCACTCTCTCTCATTCTCTCTCTTTCTCTCATGTCTGATTCTCTTGCCTCCATAACTTATTGATTAAGAGCCCTGGATTCCATTGAGTCCAACTAAATAACACAGGAGAATCTTCCTTGTCAAGATCTTTAGCTAATGACTTCTGTAAAGTTCCCTTTGCTGTTTAGCATAGTTAACCGACATCTTCTGTGTATTAGTATATGATCATCTTCAGGATATGACTTATTCTGTCAACAAGAGAATATAAGAAATCCTTTCAGAAAAAAGTCAGTGTGTTGCCCTGACAGTTTGGTGTGCTGTCTTCTTTTTTATGGGCTTAGAATAATATCAAAATTGGATTTGCATAACATAAAACCAATTCTGCTTAGAGCTGAGACATATACTGGCTTCCCAAAATAACTATGTACAACACTTGAAATATATAATTATTGCTTCATTTAAAGAATGTATACTAGAAAAATGTAGCATTTTTCTAGTTGAACATTTTCCAAGATATGATGCTGTCTATTCTGTCTTCTGGATGTAAACTTAGAATGCAACTGATCCTGGCCTGTAGCCATTGTCCAATATGTCAAAAGTTGAGTTTGCAAAAGTACTTGCACATTGTGACTTCTTTGATTTTTCTTTGACATGTGAAAATGTGTCACTGTGCTTCTAGAGAAGAGAGATCACACAGAAAGAAGGCACCCAGCACCCATATGCACCACACATCTTTGCACCAACTAAGGGCTCAGCCAGATGAATGAGGTGACTACAAACCAGGCAGTCTAGAAACATGATCAAACCACAGTAGCAGATGGATTGTATCACAGAAATGAATGGCTGCAATTGCTTGTTGTTTTAAGCCTGGGGTTTTGAGGTAGCTTGCTACATAGTGAGATGTACAATGACACACAGAAAACACTAATGTGTGGTTTCTCTAATTTTTTTAAAATTTAATTTCTTTTTACTGGTTTCTCAATTTTAAATACCTTGAAATTCTATTAAACTACTATTACATTTCTTATGAATTGGATGAATCAGGAAATCATGCTAATCCTTAATATGATTTAAAACAGTCATTTGACTTGGGATTGAATGCTTTTATGATTATAATCACACACACACCAATTTTAAAAATTAAAAGCTCCTGGTCTCCCTGACTATTGTAGTCACCCAGTCTACTTCAGCCCAGCTTTTCCAAGAAGGCTACGTGTTCTTAAATACTTTGTAAGGCCTAAATCTCAAATTTTTGTTATCACATAACAGCACAGCTCCTTGGAAAAACATTATTGCTCATGTTAACTAGTACAGCCATGCTACAGTGCTTTGGTCATTGGTAGATGAACAATGAGAAAATTTTTTGTTATCTTTCCCATTTGTTTAAGATTTACCTGTACTCTGAGGCAATGTACTAGACAGGACACAATCACCATCGTGTTTTCTCAAAATTCATGTCAAAGGAGGAGTTTTTGCAAATAGTACCATAGATTTTCATACTGGCTATTTCCTTCTTTTCTCAATTGCTTGGGGGGAAAAATCCCCACTGTATTCCGGATTGATATGTATTTTGAAAGCTTTCTGTGAGAAGGTAGAAGGAAAAAGTAAGCTATTTACACAATACATCTTTTGTCCACTGGAAATCGTACTAACCTTCAGTTCCTAAATGAATCTATCAAAAGCACTCCCAATTTTGGAAAAAAAGAACTTGGAAGAATAGACTAGATTGCTTAGGCAATGGGTCTGATAGACAGAAGAAAACTTTAAGAGTGAAATGAAAAGTCTGGATACTTTAGACATCGAAGTTCTTTGCTTTTGCTACACACACACACACACACACACACACACACACACACTCACACACACACACACTCACACACACACACTCACACACACACACACACACACACACACACACACTCTCACACACACACACACTCTCACACACACATCACACAATATAACTTATAATGACTGTCAATTTTTGGATAATCTTATAACTTTTTTTGTTCCTAAAATGATAGTATGAAAGGCAAATATTTTAGAGTATTCAGTCAGACATATACACACATAAAAATAGATATTATAGGCTTATGTGTATAGCTTCTTTAACTAAGTATATACTTATGTGAAATGATCACATAAGGGATTTATGATGGAAGTAAGTGCAATAATAGCACTACTGCAGCTTATTGTTTCCTTGAGATTTTATTAAACGAAGTAAAATTTTACTAAACTTATTCACCACTATGTAATTTCAGTGAGGTTTGGCAGGGACTGGCTTTTTGTCAAAGATGATGTATTTGAGCCCTTAAGTGGAGTAAAATAATAACGCTATAGCATATTTTGCCATTAGTGGTAATACTTGTCGTCATGAATGCACAAGAGCACGCATTTGCTCTCAATAATATTTTGAGTACATTGAGATTGCACTGTGACATATGTTTATCAAATAAAACACCAAGACTCCATCTTATGGTGGGTGAGCAAGCCAGGTAAAATCATTGCTTTATTGTGCAAACCTAACTGATGTGTTTTCATCTATTCACTGCCTTGGCTATCTGTTCTCCACGTGTTTTGTAGGACTTCTTCTCTACCAGTAAATGGACTAACTTATTTCCTGCTTCAATCACTTCAGTATCACTCACATTTCTACTGTCTTCTAGAAATATTCGTTTATTAGGAAAATGTCCATTTTTAACATAATGGCTATTGCCTAATTCTCCAGGATCCTTTCCCTCCATCCCATTCCCCAACCTTGTGTAAGGGTAGGCTTATAAACACAGTAATTTTTACTCATCCTGGTGTCTCACAACTCTATGATTACTTTATATAGTACTTCTTCATTGAATGACTCATGAGAAGTTCAGGAATCTTTCATAGTCCAGATGAAGCTGTGTTCTCAAAAACCATTTCATGATTACTTTAGGCAGTTTGTTTACTTTTTAGTTTGTAAGAACAATGTTTTTGATAATTCAATTAATATCATAAAATGGGAAGTTTTAACGAGCAAATTTTAAAAGTTAAATCATTCATGATGCAAGAGTATTGTAGCATAGGTAAATTATTCATTTTGTATTCAAAATTTCCACAAAGTTATCAAAAGTCAAACACACACATGTACACACATATGCACATATATGTATATATATATACACATGTATATATACATGTGT
Organism: Mus minutoides; assembly: GCA_902729485.2. Lineage (NCBI taxonomy): Eukaryota > Metazoa > Chordata > Mammalia > Rodentia > Muridae > Mus > Mus minutoides. The sequence continues at coordinate 46,216 of LR753916.1, read as the reverse complement.
GTGTATATATATATATATATACATATATATGCACATCTGTATACACACTATGCAAATGACAAATTTAAGAAGTAATGTTATTTTCTCTTATATTCAGATAAAAGTGTATCAAATATCTTTGCCTATATGAAAAAAGAATATGTTTTCTTGAGAAATAACTTTGCCCTCTTTTCGGTCCCCTACAATGGACAACATATATTTCTCAATTTCATTACAAATAAAAAGCTATGAAGTATGGATTCTTAACTGGTTTACTCTTTGTGTGTCCTTAAATATGTGTCCTATATTCTTGTATAGAAATTGGTAGCTTCTAATCTTGGATTGTACTTTTCAAAATACTATATATTACGACAAAGACAAAGTAAATTTATCAGTAATTGGTATTTGACTTCACGTTTTCATAAAATGTATTTTATTTTGGTTATACTGATCTTTCCTATTAAATTAATTAATTATACCTCATCCTGGGAACAATATGGTTATGATGAACCCCATTAGTCACTATTATAACCCTCAGGCCTCAGCACCTCCCCTCTACATTTCTGATCAGTCTTAACTTTTACAAATGCCAAAGACTAGAATGAAATGACAAGTATTTCCACTAATTTTTGAAAAGATTCTTCTCTCTATTGCTGTAGAAATAATGTTATTTGTACCTCAAATTTGATATAATTTATGTCTCTGGTATGATGGAGAGTCCTACTAGGAAGACAAATGGTAATGGAGGGTATTGCTCTTCTCCTCCCGTGTCCAGTCATCCACACGGATGAAGATTATACAGTGACCTTCAATTCCTTGTTCTTTCCATGTCTGTTCACATGTGGTGGCATGAAGTTCCTCACTTTGAACGTTATTGAAATTCTTCTTCTCTCTAGTCTTTCCAAAGCACTTCATATATAATATGTTACCTAAAACTTGTTTTATGTTAAATTGCATTTAAAATATTTTAAAAACCTTCTAGCTTATACTTAGTAAAATACAAATTTGTCATAAATTCCCTTATGTTTCATATATCCTGGAGATTCAGTGTTTTGTTAGCATCTTCCTTTCAATTGAATAGCATTCACAATTCTTATCTGATAAATTCTCACTCGGACTAGTATCTAACACAAATTCTATTTCTTCTGTATAGCCATTTCCAATCCCTTAAAGCATAAATCTAGTCTCCACAGAATTTTATCTTTGTGTCTATATCTCTTAGTACTTGTACTGGCCTGTTTTGTGTGTCAACCTGACACAGGATGAAGGTATCAAAGAGAAAGGAGCTTCAGTTGAGAAAATGTCTCCATAAGATCCAGCTGTGGGGCATTTTCTCAATTAGTGATCAAGCAGGAAGGGCCCCTTGTGGGTGGTACCATCTCTGGGCTGGTAATCTTTGGTTCTATAAGAAAGCAGGCTGATAAGTGGATATTAGCCCCCAAACTCAAAATACCCAATATACAGTTCACAGACCACATGATACTCAAGAAGAAGGAAGACCAAAGAGTGGATGCTTCAGTTCTTCTTAGAAGGGGGAACAAAATACTCATGGGAGCAAATATGGAGACAAAGTGTGGAGTATAGACTGAAGGAAAGGCCATCCAGAGACTGCCCCACCTAAGAATCCATCCCATATACAGTCACCAAACCCAGACACTATTGTGGATGCCAACAAGTGCATACTGACAGAAGCTTGATATAGCTATCTCCTGAGAGGCACTGCCAGAGCCTGACAAATACAGAAGCTGATGCTTTCAGTCAACCATTGGACTGAGCATGGGATCTCCAATGGCAGAGTTAGAGAAAGTACTAAAGGCGCTGAAGAGGTTTGCAACCCCATAGGAAGAACAACAATATCAAACAACCAGACCCCCAGAGCTCCCAGGGATTAAACCACCAACCAAGGAATACACATGGCTCCAGCTGCATATGTAGCAGAGGATGATGACCTTGTTGGGCATCAATGAGAGGAGAGACCCTTGGTCCTGTGAAGGCTTGATACCCCAGTGTTGGGGAATTTGAGGGTGGGGAGTTGGAAATGGGTGAGGGAACACCCTTATAAAATAGGGGGAGGGGAGATGGGATAGGGAGTTTCTGGGGTGTGGACCAGGAAAGGGGATAACATTTGAAATATAAATAAAGAAAATGTCCAATAATAAAAGATAGCTTTTCTAAGCAGGGTAATAAGGTGACACCCTGAACGGATCCTCCATCTGTCCCTACTCTAGACCATCTTGCCTAACATCATCCGCGTCATTTGTATAAAACACTCCAAATTTTAATGGATTCCTGTTTCTTGATGATTTAATTATAAATTTCCATAAAGCATATAACATTATTTATAATCTTGCCAGCATCATATTTTAACGTTTATGACTTTCAGTTCTTAAAAACACAAACAGCATATATTCATTTAATTTATTGATTGAACATTTCATTATAGTTGCTAGTCTGATATATTTGATCATCAAAGGCATTAACTTGAGCTGCATTTATTTTCTCTATGTTGATTTCAGTGAAACTCCTGGTTTGAAGTGGTTGCCTTTGAGTTCTGGGCCAGCGAAGCTTTGGCTCACAGTTGGCTCATGTGAAAACATGTGGAAATTGATTAATTAACAAAATACTGATGAGGTTCTGAGTAATTTACCGTGAATTACATAGTGTTCCGAATATTGTGCTTGTAGCTCTCATTTACTAATGGAACTACATTGATCTAGGGATTTCCTCAGGTAGAAATGAACAACACAGGTTGTATCATTTTATAAGATGTTAGAAAAGAAATGCCCCTACCCGATAATTATGCCTTCTGTCATTACAGCATGATAATTAGAGTGGAGGAATTTGTGAACATTTTGTCCTGAATGGCCAGAATTTCTTCTCTGTTCATGAGGTTGTTGGTTTTCTAAAAATAATATTTTATTTATTTATTTATTTATCACACCAGATTTCACCCCTCCACAGCCCGCCGTCCATGCTCCTACTGTTCCACATCCCATACCTCCTCCCCAGGCCCGTTCCACATCCCATACCTCCTCCCCAGGCCCGTTCCACATCCCATACCTCCTCCCCAGGCCCCTGTCTCCACGAGGATGTCCCCCCCCCCATCTCTCACCCCACCAGACCTCTCTACTCCCTGGGACCTCCAGTCTTTTGAGGGTTTGGTGCATCTTCTTTGACTGAACCCAGACCTGGCAGTCCTCTGCTGTATATGTGTGGGGTGCCTCATATCAGCTGGTGTATGCTGTCTGTTTTGTGGTCCAGTGTTTGAGAGATCTCGGAGATCCAAGTTATTTGAGATTTCTGGTCCTCCTATAAGGTCACCCTCCTCTTCAGCGTCTTCCAGTTTTTCCTAATTCAACCGTTGGAGTCAGCAGCTTCTGTCCATTGGTGCAAATATCTGCATCTGTCTCTTTCAGCTGCTTGTTGGGTCTTTCAGAGGGCAGTCATGATAGGTATCTTTTTGTGAGTGCTCCATAGCCTCAGTAATAGTGTCAGGCCTTGGGGCCTCCCCTTGAGCTGGATACCAATTTTGGGCCTGTTGCTGGACCTTCTTTTCCTCAGCCTCCTCTCCATTTCCATCCCTGTAATTCATTCAGACAGGAACAATTATGGGTCGGAGTTTAGATTGTGGAATGGCAATCCCCTCCCTCACTTGATGCCCTGCTGGAGGTGGGCTCTATAAGTTCCCTCTCCTAAATGTGCAATAGAGACTGAAAAGCAAAATCCATGATTATTAGTGGTTTAAAATGTTGTTTAAACTAGGACGTTGGCAGCAATTCAATTGGGAAACATTGGACATGACTTCAAAGTCCGAGTTCATCCATATGATGAGGAAATCAACATCAGTGTAAAGCAAACGGACATCCCAGTGAGGTCCACTCAAAAGAACATGGTGCCGCGTTAGCAGCAAGTTGCTTAAGCTAGTGTTTTGTGAAACAGGAAAACATTACTTGATGATAATAGGAGAAAGGGACATAGACCCGCAATGCAAAGAATTAGACAACGGGAAATCAGAATGCAATTGCCTTAAATAAGTACATAAGCTCTCTGACAGAAAGGTGTTTAGGCAAGGTCGTTATGGTATTCTCAAACATGAAGACTTACTTACAGAAAATGAGAGGTTTCAACGTTCATTTTAGATGAAGATGAAGAGCTAGTTGATATGCATGTGTTAAAGATCAGAAGCAGATTACGATTGTCTTTCCATATTCCTCATTCCCTGAAAAATTCCCCATTTCTTCCTCTTGTCTTTGTTTTTCACCTTTTTCCTCCATAGTCTCCCCAGAGTATTACTCTAGGATATCGTACCTAGCTTATTGGAAACAGAGATGTAATTGGTTAATGACTACTGGAGGCTTCACTACATGAAGGATAAAACATTAGTTACAATGTAATTAGAAAACTGCTGTTTTAAATATTAAAGCCAGTTTTCATCAGTAACTAATCCCAGTCCAATATCTGAATCAATTCTGCCTTGAAAGTGTATTACGTCCCCTGCAATTCATTGCAAACATTTCCCAAATGTTTGTTGCTGAATAACACCCTTCACAGCACAATGTAAAAGTTACCATCTCCCACAAGTGCTCTGTGCCTCATGGAGCAGTTCCTGTTAGCTGCCACTGGGGCGCAGCACATGTATTCTGTTTCTGTTACCTTAAGACTAAGGTTAAAATAATGAAATACTGCGTGAGTTGTGACTCTGAAAAAGCAAAGCATCAGAAAGTCTCATACTTGCGTTCAGGTACAGTTACGTGCCTGAGTGAGAAAATAGCATCCAGTGTAAGAGTCAGTTTATACCCTGCCTTTATGCCCTGGGGAACAGGCTTCAGCACCATGTGGATGCTATTGTAATAGCCATTAAAATGCCGTTGCTATTTAAGTGTACCTAGTGGAATTTCAGACTGTACATTTAATGGGAATTCGGCACATTAAGCGACTATCTTGTTCACAGCTCACTATTTCCATGTTTCTTAGTGTAGGAATTAAGCTCAAAGCACTGTGTAACTCTACCGTCTAATCCCATTAAAAGTGCCCAATATTTTGAATTATTGCTAATATTAAATTTGTCAGATAAAACCCTGTTTCTAAAAGGAATTGAGGTTAGTTTTGGCTAGAGGTCAATTTCTGTTCATGGTGTGTGTGTGTGTGTGTGTGTGTGTGTGTGTGTGTATACTGTATGCCTGTGTCTAGTGTATACAAGTATTTGTATGTCTATGTTGCGTGCATTATATACATGAATGTGTGTTGTATGCTTAAGTTGTGGGTGTTGTATATGTATATGTTTGCAGCATGCTTGTGTTTAGTGTACATATGTGTGTATTTGTAGTATTTGTTTTGTGTGAGTTGCATACATGTATATGTTTTGTATGGTTATGCTGTGTGTGTTGTATACATGAATAAGTGTGTGTATGTGTGTGTGCCTGTGCACATGTGCATGCATATTTGAGGACCAGAGGAACATATTGGGTGCCTCCCTCTCTCATTCTCCTTTTCCCTTGAGGCAGAATATCCAGCTGAAGCTAGAGCTGGCTGGTTTTTAGGGAGCTCGGATTGCTGTCCAGCAAGTCACAAGGTCTTCTTGTCTCAGTGCACCACCCCCACTCACCTCTGTCCTCCCTCCACTCCTCTCTCCTCCTAGTTTTCCCTATACCCTATCCCAGGGCTGATGTTAGAAGAATGCCCAGCCATGACCAGATTTTTTTCAGTAGTTCCTAGAGATCTAAACTTGGATCCTGACACTTACACATCAAGAACACTTACTTAGCCATTTCCCAGATCCCTAATGCTGAATTCTAAGAAACTTTAGTTCTTAATTATCAGCTACACTTGAGTAATATCATAGATATGAAGAGAACGGTGCAAAATCATTTGCCATAATTTCATAAGTAAAGGATAAAATTAATTCATCAAATACTAATCATTCAAATTTACCATGTGTACCCTCAAGTTAAATTAAATCTTAATACAAATAAATTATTAATATTAAATACTGGGGATATTTATATAATAGTTAACAAAAATCACCTTTCAGGAAAATGGAAAGATAAAGATGAAAGACTTCAACTTTTTTTCTGATTGCTTGCCAAGGAATGTCTTCCAGTAGCCAAAATTAAGAAATTTTAGCATCAAAATGGCGTCTTTCCTTTCTGTTGACTTGGTTTCTGAGAACACCCAAATAAATGATGTGTTTTGAACATTAAATACAAACTGTATTTCTAATTTGTTTTTTCTTGTACTTTGGTGTAACATGTAGATTTTTATGAAGCAATTAGTCATTATGACTATAATGAAACAATATTTGAGGTGAGAATTTCAGATGCTAGTTTTTGCTGTACCACATCTAGTGATTTGGAGCCTGTTAGAACAACCGAGACTGTTATGATCACACATCCCCCTCTTGTGTGATTTATCATCGCAACCCACAAAGCTGACTGGGTGATTACAAGAGCATCCTGGCTCACTCCTAAGACATCATCCCGAGCATCTAAGAGCCAAACAAATGATCACCAGAAACAGAATAGCAGCTCTCCTAACTAACCACGATATAAATTACTCACGGATTAGTACAGACTCTCAGTTCTTGTAGAAAACACAGTGACATTTCTGGCACATTGAATATTGATAAGGAAGAATTCACCCTCCAATAATCTGCCGACCTCCACCCTTATAAATTGCTCAAAGGCTCATCTAGAGCACTGCTCCAGATTGCTAGATTCCTTCCATCACAGCTCCAAACTTTGTCTCTGTAACTCCTTCCATGGATATTTTGTTCCCCATTTTAAGGGGGGACAAAGTATCCACACTTTGGTCTTCCTTCTTCTTGAGTTTCATGTGTTTTGCAAATTGTATCTTGGGTATTCTAAGTTTCTGGGCAAATACCCACTTATCAGTGAGTGCATATCATGTGTGTTCTTTTGTGACTGGGTTACCTCACTCAGGATGATATCCTCCAGATTCATCCATTTGCCTAATAATTTGATAAAGTCATTGTTTTTAATAGCTGAGTAGTACTCCATTGTGTAAATGTACCACATTTTCTGTAGCCATTCCCCTGTTGAGGGACATATGGGTTCTTTCCAGCTTCTGGCTATTATAAACAAGGCTGCTATGAACATAGTGGAGCATGTGTCCTTATTACAAGTTGGAACATCTTCTGGGTATATGCCCAGGAGAGGAATTGCTGCATCTTCTGGTAGTACTATGTCCAATTTTCTGAGGAACCGCCAGACTGATTTCCAGAGTGGTTGTACAAGCTTGCAATCCCACCAGCAATGGAGGAGTGTTCCTCTTTCTCCACATCCTCGCCAGCATCTGCTGTCACTTGAATTTTTCTTTTTTTTGATTTTAGGTTTTTTTTTTCTTTTTTTCTTAGATATTTTCTTTATTTACATTTTAAATGCTATCCCGAAAGTCCCCTATATTCATCCTATAGATGACCGTACACATCCACTTCTGTATTTGCCAGGCACTGGCATAGCCTCATATGAGACGGCCATATCAGGGTCCCTTCAACAAAATCTTGCAGTAGTGTCTGGGTTTGGTGGCTGATTATGGGATGGATCCCCGGGTGGGGTAGTCTTTGGATACTCCACCCTTTCATCTTAGCTCAAAACTTTGTCTCTGTAACTCCTTTCATGGGTATTTTGTTCCCTATTCTATGGAGGAATGAAGTATCCACACATTGATATTCTTCTTGATTTCCTTGTGTTTTACAAATTGTATCTTGGGTATTCTAAGTTTCTGGGCTAATATCCACTTATCAGTGATAACCTTAGCCATTCTGACTGGTGTGAGGTGGAATCTTAGGGTTGTTTTGATTTGCATTTCCCTGATGATCTAAGATGTTGAACATTTTTTCAGGTGCTTCTCAGCCCTTCAGTATTCCTCAGTTGAGACTGCCCACCCAGGGAATCCATCCCATAATCAGCCACCAAACGCAGACACAATTGCATAAGCCAACAAGATTTTGCTGACATGTCTCTGATATAGCTGTCTCTTGTGAGACTATGCCAGTGCCTGACAAATACAGAAGTGGATGCTCACAGTCATCTATTGGATGGAACACAGGGCCCCCAGTGGAGGAACTAGAAAAAGTACCCAAGGAGCTGAAGGGGTCTGCAACCCTATAGGACGAACAAAAATATGAACTAACCAGCAACTCTTAGCTCATGTCTCTAGCTGCATATGTAGCAGAAGATGGCCTAGTCAGCCATCATTGGGAGGAGAGGCCCTTGGTCTTGCAAAGATTATATTCCCCAGTATAGGGGAGTGCCAGGGCCAGTAAGCAGGAGTGGGTTGGTTGAGGATCAGGGTGGGGACAGGATATAGGGGACTTTCAGGATAGCATTTGAAATGTAAATGAAGAAAATATCTAATAAAAATTGTTTAAAAAATAAAGATTGCTAGATTCCTCTTAACAGAGGATCATCTAGCTACTTTAAACAGAATGATTGTTTCTCAGGACACCCATGCAATCCAGAGTAGGTTTGGAGGCTGAACTGCTTAGCATTTATGAGAGTAATGAAACAGAAGCAGTCCTCTGACATAATCTTTATTTGCTCTTTACTTCTGACTCCAGTGCACACAAGTGCGATCTAGTGAACATTGTCTATACACTCAGTTCTCATCTTGGGATCTAGTAGCCTAGCGAGACCTGGAATAGTGATGCTCCTGTAGGGGGATGGCAAAGCAAGAATCTTAAGTGGGTTCTGAAAATAAAACAAAACCCAAAGTAACCAAGAAGATGTTGGCATTGTGAGTTGCTAAGATGTGATAGAGGAGCCCATGTTTCTGATCAGAACTTCCCGTTAGTACCACAGATCCTTATTTTATAAAAGAGTATGTTAAGACATCAAACCAGTGACTACTCTTGAGGAGTGCCATCATTTGGAGTCTGAAGTCAGGAATTTGAAGCTATTGACAATGTTAATAACTGGCAAGTTAATAATAAAATCTTTGTAACTGCAGTTTTGATGTGGCAAAGCTTCCCCACTCCTCCCATTATAAAATCAATTTCTATAGTTACTGTTTAGTGACAGACTGTGCTTAGACCATTTACCATTTTTGTAATATGGTCTTGACATGACACTTAATGGCAAAAGGGCCCGATTAAGAAAATGTCTAGCTTCTACTTCAAGGAAGCCTAACTCATAATGCAGTAATTCTCCAAATACCAAAGGAGCATTCAATTGCTGCATGGGCCCAGATATTCTGCTGAGTGGTCATTAGACTTAGGGTGAAGTGTGTGTGTGTGTGTGTGTGTGTGTGTGTGTGTGTGTGTGTGTTTTATATTGGGTTCTGCCTATTTGTGTTGTATGTATGTATTGTGCATGTGTATGTTGCACATATGTTGTGTGTATGTTATCTAGTAGGTTGTGCATGTGTGTGTTTTGTGTGTGTATGTGTGTGCATATGTAAATGAGTCCCCAAACTCTCTGTGGTGCTTCTTGTGCAATTAAATAATTTAAACAAATGTTGTATAAAACCATGAATGTTAAATAAATAACATTCTCAAAACTCAGACTACTTTGTAGAAATGATGAAAGTGAGATGCTTTTAAAATGCTATAAAGTACCATTGGAAAACCATTAAACTCTGAGAAGACTGTAGTCAGACTACTCTGAAAGTATTTAGTTTAGAACATGATCCATTTTTTAAAGGAAACAAAATTTACAATCAATGTAAATAGCTTATTATGGATATGTACAAGGAAGGAGAGAATAAGTTACCTTGGTCAGCAAATTTGTGTTTTAAAGCAAAGATGTTAGCCTTTATATCAGCTAGCATAACTTCCTTGAGCTCATTTGACGTTTATGAGAAAGCAGTCATTATATTGAACTGTAGAGAAAAGACATTCTTTTATCAAACTGAAACTAAACTTACAGAGATATTATTGCTATAATTAATACACTGAGGTCAGAAGATAGCATACTTTATTTTTTAATTATTCCTTTGAACTTTTCTATAACTTCCAAAATTAATCTTGATTTCCCCCACAGAATAATACAACACCATCCATGTGTCCTGATCATTGATATTACAGTTCTAACTTGGTCACTTGTGTTTGGTTCCTTTGTTTTTGAACTAGGGATTTGGCCATACCAAATATAAAAAATAAGTGAAACGTCATTATCAGATTATAAATTATGTCTTGTCCAATTTTCATAAGCAAGGTGAACTAAGAAATAAAAAATTATTACATACTAACATTTAATTCAATTCTGTTTGTAAGAAAGATTATAAATTTTAAAAGAATGTCTACTCTACTTAGTCTGAGTTAGTTTATATTTGTATGAAACAATAATGAAGCTAATTTATTTTTCTGTTATCAAATTTATACTCTCAAGGTTTATGGTACATGATCTATTTGCTTTTATTTTGAATACAATATTAGGTGAAGGTACTTTCCAGAACACATGTACATATTAGATGCCTTCTGCTACAAATACTCTAGGCTTTTGAAACACATGTCTTGTGTGATTCCTCTTGGGACAATTAGTCTGATCTTGTCACTTCAGGATGCTAATGTCACCTGGAACACTCAGCAGAAATTTTCTCTCAGTGTTTCTTCTTAGATTCATCCGTTTTCTCACATCCGGTTGTGTCCTTAGTCTGACATATTCAGCTTTGCTAAGTCTTAGTGGTGCTCTCAAGGTCAGAGTGCTGAGACAGAATTCTGCCTCCATGACAACACTTTGGATAATAGTTGGATAGAATTAATTGTGACCCCATTTTAATGTAGAGTTCCCCATTCTTCTGTGTTCTGCCATTTGTAACTGTTGCAACTGCAGCTCCTGATTTTCCATCCTTCTCTACTGAACTAAAATAGCTACAATTTTCAGGGACTTAACTGTGTCTGAATATAACTATTAATCTCCACGGGATCTTGGTATCATTTGTCTTTTTCAGCGAGCCCTCTGATATATTTGCTTTCAATTTGCTTTTGTTTAGCAGCCCATATTTCTTAAGCAAATTGATTCTGTTTTGTCATTTCTAAGGTGAGCTCTATCCATTATATCTTAACATTTTTATCAGTCTCCTAGGACTTGAAGCTTCACACAGCAGAGAGACAGCTAGAAATTGCATAAATAATTTGTAATTTTCCTTCCTTCAATTGCAAGGGCTGAGAGGTTCACAGTGGGTGGGCAGCTGAGTTGAGCAACCTGAAACTTGTCTCCTTATTTTGTTTTCCTTTTAGTAGTGTGATAGAAACTTTTGTATCATTTTAAACTTTTTATTCCTTTACAAGCACTCTTCAGTCTTCTAAAATTTCTTCTTTCACAGCTTTGTCCAGATATAATTCATATGCAATAAAGTGTAGATATGTGGTTTTAAAAAATAGCATTCATATATTTATATCTATATCTATATCTATATCTATATCTATATCTATATCTATATCTATATCTATATCTATATCTATATCTATCTATCTATCTATCTATCTATCTATCTATCTATCTATCTATCTGAATCAATGTAAAAAAAATCTCTATATTAAAAGTAATTAGCACAACTGTTACTCTTAAAAATTATATCATGTTTCTTTATCTTACTATTGTCTGTTCCTTTGGTCATTTCCAATTAAGGAGATTTTGTTTATGCTTTTTAAGTGGTAAAATTAATTTCCATTTTCTAAACTTTATTGAAGTGGTGCAATACAGAGTATTACTTCTTAGTATTGTTTTAATTCATCATGATTTTGAGGTTATCTCATGCAAGGTTTATGCACATAGTAAATTTTCTTGTGGTTCTGAGTAATATGTTAATATACAGCCATATCTCAAATTTTCAGGATCACCTGTTGGTCATTATTCGAATTACTTTTGGTTTTGTGTTATCATAAATAAGTTTGGTATGAATGTTTACACAAAAGGCTTTGCATAGACATATGCTTTCTTGTCTCTTGAGATAAGCATCACATGATAATCACAATTTTTGAAATAGTTATTTAATATTTTTCTTGCAATGTATTTTGTATTATAATATGCAACAGACTATATATATATAT
>LR753916.1:0-34127 GCA_902729485.2 Mus minutoides | reverse complement strand
TTACATTGGGTGAGTATTTCAGGTTATTATCTTATAAATCTGAAATTATATCTTCTCTGGGATGTGAAAATGCTCTGAGAGTTGGCTAGATTTCTTTTCCCATAAAATACATTTATTTTAATATAAATTCAACTCATTTTGTTGTCTTAAATATTTTGGATTTTAGTAGAAAGTGCAACCATCTTACTATAGAGAGGATGCATTTGATCACAGGCATTTTCACAACGAGTTTGTGTTGATGTTGAGAGTAGGGTCTAGTTAATAAGATCTCCAGTACAAACCAGTTTTGAATAGATATTATCATCTACCATTGATACATAGGTAGAAGAAAACAATCATTTCCAAATTAAGGGACTGTTTCATCTTATAGCCTCTCAGACCTTGCTATCCAATGTGACTCTGTGAATATCAAACTGATGAAGCTGTTAAACTACTCTTGGAAAGGATTTGCGGCCATGTAAGGATTGGTTAAATTTTGGCTTTGGAGAGCTTGATGAGCATTTGGTTGTTACCCTTCTGGTTCTCTGAACAAATAAAATAATATAAGGTGTTATAGACAAAAAAGTCTTTTAAATAATATATCTCATGAATAGAATAAAGAATATACATAAAAGTATTACTAAACATCATAAATACAATAGTAGGAAAAACAGTGACATTTTGATTTCACGGATGTTCCACTGTGTATCCTAAAATGGCTCTGAATAGTGCAGGAGCCAAGTATAGTAGGAAAATAAAGTCCAGTTTCTGAAAATAGAAATGAGTCTTTCCCAGGGATTTTTCTGTTCTACCTTCAATAGACAATTGTGTAACAAAACGACACAAGTCACCCGGGTTCTTACACTAATTACATCAGGAAAAATTAATAAACCTCCTCAAACACAATAATCCTCCAAAATAATTAATTTCTGAAATTAAAAGGTTCCTATATCATTAATCTGTTCGATTTTGAAAACTGTATTTAATTGACAACTGCAGTAACTTTCAAGACTTTTGTACCCTATGACAAAATGATCTTAAATTTAAACCTAGTAGATCTTTTTATTGTAAATTTTTCAATATTTTATTTTCTTTTGGACAAGAAAAAGAAAAGAAAGCTTTAGTGACATCTCCCATAAAATAAGTAGACTGTTTGGAAATCAGCATTTTTATTATATCTCAGCATAAAATTGGGATCAAATATAAACTTGATCTCAGATCATTAACTATCAGTAATGAGTAGTGGGCTAATTAACTCAAATATCACTCATTTATAGTAAAAGAGTATAAATGCCAAGTGCCTCTAGTCTGGAGATCGTGCTTATTATTTTTATAACTTATCACAATGAGCAAAGATAATTCAGATCTATAAATGGTCTTTCTAGTTTACACATAAACTGTTCCTTTTGGGAGATTTATATATCTTAGTTGCTATTGTATCACAGACTATTGTTTTTAATCTTAATAAGTGTGCATATTTAATTGAAGTCTTGTGAATGATGCACAGAAGAAAGGTTATTCATGCAATGATGGGAAATGTAAAGGTTGTGGGGTGAGACTGAGTGAAATGAACATTTCAGTTCTGTGATGGACCATCTTACCCTGGCATGAAATCTAATTTGCTTGTTAGAATCAAGTCACTGTCCACCTTGGTTTCCACTTCTCTGTCTAATATGAGTTAAATCATGTCTCTATTGAGCAGTGAAATATAACAATGACGGGCTTGGTATTGTCTATTCTCAACAAAAGGAGACTACTAAAATGGCCATCATTTTGCCCTCTTATGTGTTAACATTTAACATGTGTTGCGATGGACAACAAGAAATAATTGACAGTTTTTCTTCCAACTTAAATATCTGGGTATGAAATTATGTGTGCTACAATGAGCCCTACTTCCACTCTATAAAGGGGTATCCATTTGCAAACAAATCTGTTGGTGTAGAGAAAGGGTGTTAAAGAGATTTGTGCTGTACAGGAATTTCTCCTAATAAATTAAAAAGTTTACCTGGTAGAATGGGAAAACACAAATGAGTTAGGAAGCATAAGAAATAGAATTTAAGTTTGAGAGAAAATAAGGCTTTTCTGTAAACCAAGTTTTTTCTGCTAATGCTTCAAATACCATAACATCCTAAGCATGTAAAATAATTCAGTTAATGCAGATTATATTATATATATTTATATACACACAAAATAATGTATTTGCCTATTTTTTTCTATTTTGATTTTTCATGTGTAAATCCATGCAGAACAAATGCACGAGTGTATGATTTTTATGCATGCATGTGTGTGCAAACGTGGGGGTGCTTGCGCTTGTGGAGGGGTGTGCTGGTGCCTGGGAACCATCCTCTATTGCTCCTCCTCATTACTTACGGAGACAATGTCTCTCATTCAATCTCAGATCCAGCCAACTTGTTCTGCTGATCCTGCGGTTTTTTCTTTCTTTCTTCCTTACAAGGGTGTAATTACATTGCAGATGGTCCTCCATGCCCACCCTTCACTTATGTGGGCCTCTGGGGATCTGAATTGGGGATCTTATGCTTTAACTGCCGAGGCATCTCTGCAGCCTCGTGTGTGTGTGTATGTGTGTGTGTGTGTGTTTAATATTTCAGAAGAGGTATGAGGTTTCTCATTTTTAAAAAGTCTTTATCTTTTGTTCACTTTACAATCCAACTTTACTCTCATCTGTTAAAAACCTGCTTCATAATAAGTGCACACATTTACATATAGATAAACATAAAGAACCAGCCTGAGTTTAAAATAAGAACCTCAACAGCATATTGGAAGCACTTCAAACTCTAGAGGGCTGTTAGCTCTGATTGGAACTGCTATGACCATATGCTCCCAAGATAAAACTCTACTGTACTGTCCTTGGTTTAAACCCCCAATGACTGTACAAAATACTTCTCGGAAACACCGCAAGGCAACTATATTGGGCATAATAGCTATAGACACTTAGAGCCAGAAAATTGCCAATTCAACTATAAAAAGGGTTTTTGTTTGAATAAGATGCAGCCTTGGAGCTTGCTCATTGTTTCTAAGTAGGGTTTTGTGGATGTACACATTAGAAGGCCATAAACCATATCTAAGAAAATGGCTCTATTAGTCATTTCCTTTCTCAAAAGGTTTTTGTGCTGTAAAGAATTTAAGCATTGGTGCATGAGACTCAGAATCAGTCAGATGGCTTTATGCATTTAAATCCTATTCTGTCTTAGGAATTGCTCAGAGCTGATGAACTATAGGCCATAAGATTCATAATCATACTGTGAATATTTTGATAGTTATTATGCCATGAAAAAATTTAAGAACTTTCTTCTCCCTTTGAATCAAGGCAATTCAAATGCTATTATTTGCCAGCAAACATAATTTTAGAAATCATTAAAATTAATGAAGTCATATTTTCAAACAATGGCAATATTCACTGCAATTAATTTATTTTTAGATCTATAGAAATAGATTTTATATTCTGGAGTGCTCTGAGATTCTCATTTCCTTAATTGTGGGCCAATGATAGTAAGGAATCTTGCTACGTGCATACTTGTCATAGTTTCCTTTCTTAACCTGACCTCCTCACTCATTTGATGTAGCTCTCCTGTCTATTAATGTTCTGGTGTCTCTTCCTTCTCTGATAGCATGGTATTAGACTTGTCTAGTAGTCTGGTGTAAAATAATTTGAGCAGGAAAACTGGGTTGTTTATAAAATAAGGTTATACATATATTTAAACTAATGCCTGCATAGGCTTTCTTTTTATTTATTTTCTTTTATAATTTTCCTTTCAATAGTTAAACCTTAAGTGGCCAATCAATGAAAGAAAATCTGTTGGTTTTTATTTTCTCCCATCCCTCTTGTTAGCTTATAACAATACATTCGTGGTACTAAACTTGACATCAATAGTTGGATTCAGAAGGTTCGACTGTTATTTTTTCTTTTGCTGTAAAGACAGAACTCTCTCTGTAAGTGATGGGCAGTGTTAGGTAATTCATACTGTCTCTATCTGGCACTGTACTTTTGATGGCTTTTCTGAGGACTCACTGGAAGCAAGAAAGTAATGGCAACCATTTGTAAAGTTGCTAATATACCAGTTTCCAAGGGGACAGAGGAGCAAGCAGCTAGCTACCCCACTACCAGAATAGAAAGAATGAAGTCTCAGAGGATGCCATACAGGCCAATGTGAGACAGTATGCATGACATGTATGGCATATGTATATGCATGTATGACAGTGTCATAAGGCCCAATGATGCTGTGAGAGACTTGGTTTCTTGGGGTTATTCATTTGAAAATATTATTCAAAGTCTGGCCTGATTATCATATCAATGAATGTCTGCATTTATTGCTGCTCATGAGTATCCCATTTAAAATGTTATTATCTGTGGTATTCCTGACCACTGTGGACAGGGGATGTTTGAGGATATTGCCCAGGAAGAATAGTAGTTTTAAGCAAATAAAGGTTATTTTTGTTTAGTCTTTCATTCAGGGTTTATTTGTCTCACAATCATTATTCCTCTATCAAAGGAAAATGGATTTCACATATTTAAAAGCCAGAGTTTTATTGTTATGTAAACAGTGATAACAATTAAAGAAAATGATGCTATCAATGTGAGGAAAAGTGTGAGAGTACTGGACAAAGGGTAGCTGGAAAGGGCTGGAGGAAGGCAAGGGTGAAGGGAAATTTATGCAATTCTATTATAATTAAAGATATATTTAAAAATTTTCAGAGTTAATTATCAGAATAAAATAAACTACCTGGAGATACATGTTGAGATCGCAGTACATTGTGAAGTATCCACTTAAAGTTGTCACCAATACTTTGGATTGATATCTTACTCATCACCAATACTTTGGATTGATATCTTACTCATAAAATCTCAAAGTAGTTTCTCCCCAAGACATTTTCAAAATAGTGAGACCAGGAACTTCCAGAATTAAATATTGCTTAGATTCATTAGCAAAAAGGTCTAACAGGGACAATACCATACTAAGAGCCGTATAAGTTTTGATTTTGCATGCTTTCCAGTAACTTTTATCCATCGAACTGTATTTTGACAAATCAAAATATTCATATGAGCCTAAAACTTTTTAACAATATAATAAAATAGTACTATAATTTCATTTTTGAAGTGTCATTTGAAAAATGTGTACATTGTGTACCACATCATGATCACATCTAGTTTCCATTCCTTCTCCAAATCCTTCCATGTGTCCCCAACACATCTCCTTCCTGACGTTATTTCCTCATTAAAGAAATTAACACATTGAGTCCAACTAATGCTGCATTTATGCACATGACTGAGGGCATATCTCCTGGAGTATGGGAAGCTCATCAGAGACCATAGCTCCAAAAGAGTGACAGCCACTCTTCCATTGCCAATAGCCCCTCACTTTGGGATAGTCTTAGAAGCCTTTCCTTGCTTCAAGTTCTTCCCTTTGAACTACGTTAATCTTGTGCAGATCTTGTGCAGATACTCAAAGGTATGTTGAATACAAGTGTGCAATAGCCATGTGGGGAGAGGTTAAAATAGATGTCCTGTCTATCACTATTTGATCAGTGTCTTTTGTTCTCAGAACTTTAAATACTACAAGCTTTTGATTTACTCTCTACCCACTGAGATGAGAGGCTTCTCTGACCAAGATTGAGAGCAGCAGTAATTGATGGCTATAAGTATCAATTTGATATAGCAGTTTGACATTAACATTTAATAAAAAAGTAATTTCTTCCCATGGGCATGAACCTCTGAGAGTCATCCATTTTGACAATAATACTAACCATAAAATCTCACCTGTATTTGAGCAGGTCTCAAATCCAATGGGAAAAAAAAGTTGGTTTCTTGCCACCATTGTAGCAGTGGGCACCTCTCACCTTGTCTCTAACTATTATAATAAGCAAGATCTAGTAATAGAAAAGGTCACTGAGAAATTTTTCAGCCAGCATCCTTCTAGGATTATAAATGCTAGCCATCAGCGAGGCATTTCCTGGTCAGTTCCACATTGATTTTTTTCCATGTTCTACTATCAAAGTGAATGATGCCTGCAGCAATAGGCTCTTATGGTCTTGGTATGGTGAGAAACCAAGGGTAATGGAAAGACTCTTATTGTTTTGTATTCATAGGGACTCCTGAACAAATATGTACCAGGGAAAAGTTTTATTTCTAGCCCTGATATTTTTAATTAATAACTCATACCTTCTGGGAGCATCATTTTTAACCCATGCAGGGTGTCTCTGTTCAAACTTCTTTTAAGTTATTTTAATTAGCATTCAAATGACCAGGGTTTTGTAATACCTCTCAAACATCATTAGTTTTGGTTCATTTACCTCCTACATCCCTGTCTTCCTCCTCCTGTCTGACCTCTACGTTAATTTTAACTCCCAGCATCTCCTCTCACACTCTGTTCATATCACATGCATTCTCTCTATTCTAGATTTCATTCTTTGTTCTAAATAACTTGGAATATAGAAAATTAACAGAAGATAGAAAAACATTTCAAGCTCATGGATTCAAAGAATTAATATTGGGAAAATAATTGTCCTAGCCAGTTTTATGTCAAGTTGACATAAGTTAGAGTCATCCAAAAGGAGAGAACCTCAGTTAAGAGAATGCCTCATAAGATCCAGCTAGCTATAGGATATTTTCTTAATTAGTGATGGGTGAGGGAGAGCCCAAACCACTGTGGATGATGAGAGGTTGTTAGTCTTGCCTTCTATAAGAAAGCAGGCTGAGCAAGCCAGTAAATAGCACCTCTGCACTCATGGCCTTAGCATCAGCACCTGCCTCCAAATATCTCTCCATCTTGAGTTCCTGTCCTGACTTCATTTGATGATAAACTGTAATGGGAAAGTGTAAGCCAAGTAAATCTTTCTCCAAGTTGTTTTGATCATGGCATTTTATCATGGCAATAGTTACTCTAACAGATAATCATCCTACCAAACATAATTTACAGAGTCAACGCAATATATATGTAACAATAAAAGAAGAAGATACCAATTAGAAAGTAGGAGGAACAAGGTAGGGGGCTCAAAGGAAGTTAGCTGAGAAGGGCTTCAGGGAAGATAGGGAGGAAGAAAAAGGATGTAATTCTATTTCACTTTAGAAAAAAAAAGTGAAAGAAAGTATCTCTTCAGACACAAAATAAACTACCAAAAATGTATATGAAGGTACCACAGACCAAGGCTAGCCAAATCAATACTAAACAAAAAGAGTACTGTAAGAGGTAGTACCATACATGATTTCTAATTATGGTACAGAACTATAGTAATAAGAACAACATGGTATTGGCATAAAAACTGACACTATATAGATTAATGGAAAGATGAGAACATCCAGGTATAACTTCAAGCCACTACAGTTCTCTGACCTTTGACAAAGATCCAAAAATGTACAACAGAGGAAAAAAATGTCAGATTCAACAAATGGAAATGGGAAACCTGGATTTCAGTGCACAAAGAGAGTCTTATCTCTCATCTACACAATTCAGTTCCAAATAGATCAAGGATCTCAATATATCTTGATACCCTAAAATTAATAGAGTAAAATGTAAGGTATACATTTCAATCTATAAGCATAAGTAAAGAATTTCTGATTAAGGCTGGTAGCATAGGAGATAAGGCCAACAGTTGGGGAGTTGGGTCTCATGAAACTAAAGCAAAAACAAACAAACAAACAAACAAACAAACACTTCTGTATAGAGAAAGACACTGTCAACTGATAAATAAGGAAGTTTTATAGAATGGGAGATAATTTTTATCACTGTGCATATGATAGCGAATTTGTGTCTATAATATACAAATAAATAAAAACAAAACAAAAATAGAGACATGAAAAGAACCAAGAACCCAGTTAAAAATGGATTAGTGAACTAAACATAATGCTCTCAAAATATGAAATACAAATGGCCAACAAATGCTTTAAAGTGTTCAGAAACAGGTAGGCTGACTGTAGATCTTCACCTATTGTTTCTCCTCCAAATCCAGTCACACAGTCTCATCCCTAGCTCCACAGCAGAATATCTGCTGTAACTTCCCTTCCCCCTGCTCCATTTATAGTAGATTACAGAGCTCTTCCCCTCCTAATTTCTATCCCCATTTGTTTCTTTATCTCAGCCCCCAATTACAGCAGTCACCCCCTTAGAACTCACAGGTCACTCTGACCAGAGAAGCAAGTAAACTAACTGTATGAAGGTCTTCATCTCTCCTTCAATTCTTCTACGTCCAATGCCCTGTCTCAGTAGCTCTGTAGCAGCCATCTGCTGTGACCTTTCCTCACTCTCTACTCCCATTCCCAGGAGAACTAAGTACCTCTGATGGAACACCCTGTTTTCTTTCCTCATGTGGACCCACTTAGGAATCTCCTCACCCCATCACCATTCCTAAGTTTCATCTTCCAATAGCCAGAAACACATTGTGTCTGGAACTTCTAGTGGGTATACCTATCAGGATTCCCAGAAAAAATATTAGCAGGCAACACACAGACACTCTCCTCAGAATCAGAGACAGAAATAGAAATCAAGGGGAGAAAAACAAACAAAAGCCAACCACTGAAAAAAAAGACAAGACCAGATGCCAGCACCTAGAAATCTAGAATTATAATATTTCCAACTCCATATACCCAGGTGCCAACATAAAACACAATCAATAACAGGCAGGGCAATATGTCTCCACAAGAGACTGACCACCCTCCAACAGAACCTTGAGACTTTGCTGATACACAAGAAAGGACATTAAAACAGGTCCTTAAAGTATGGCAACTTTTTAAAGAGATAAGAAATAAATCCCTTGAAGAAATCTATGAAAGCACAGTGAAGGAAATGGATAAAACAACTCAAGACCAAATAGAGTCATCAAAGAAAATGCAAACAGGAAAATCTGGAAATGGAATGAAAGCAAAGAGGCAACGACTTGTATTCACCAAGACAATACAAGAGAAGGAAGAGAGAATTCCAGGCATTAATGATATGATGGAAGAAATAGATATAGCAGCTAATCAAAATGTTAAATCTAAAACAAAATAAAACAAAACAAACAAACAAACAAACAAATAAAAACCCAACCAACCAATAACAACAAAAACAAAACTAGCAGGAGTAAAGGAAGGAGAAGAAACCCAGATCAAAAGCACAGAAAATATTTTCAATAAAATTATAGAAGAAAATCAATATGTACTCACAACAAGCTTTTGAAACAAAGGTATGGTTACAAAATTGTTACAATAATGTTTGAAGCAAAAAACAGGGTTTTCAGATTGGTTCCTGGAACAGGCAGTGCAGAAACATAACAAGCAAATTAAAAGAGGAGGAAGAACACACAAACACACCCATAGTACTACCACCAAAAACAACAGCTGCAGCAGAAAACAAAAACAAACAAAATAAATAAAAAAACCCAATGGATGGATGTATTAACTGTTTACAATGTAATTAACATTTTAAAATGTGTGTGTGTGTGTGTGTGTGTGTGTGTGTGTGTGTGTGTGTGTGTTCCATGAAGGGATGCTGGGCAGGTGGCTGGAAGCACATGACCTGCCAGGAGCATAAAGCAGAATAGCTAAAAATTCCCGCTACACATAATAACCACCCCCAAGTTATTGCAAAATAACTTGGTCCCCTTCCATAACAACCCAGCATTATCCTACAATAAGCTAATGTCCTATAATAACCCTCCCCAATCCCAATTACATTCCTCTTGGTGGATTTTTCCTTTGATGAATATGCAGTTTGCTTCTTTATCTCTTGGTTAGTTTTGGTTGAAGTCTGTTTTGTTTGATACGAATTGGGTACATAAGTGTGCTTCTTAGAACAATTTGGTTGGGATATCTTTTTCCAACCATTTACCCTAATGTGATGTCTATCCTTGATGTCAAGGTGTGTTTCTTGGATGTAGCAGAAAGATGAATCCTTTTAGCTTGTGTCTTTTGTACTAGAGTTGAGAACATTGTTGTTGAGAGATATCGATGAACAATGCTTGTTGGCTCCAGTTACTGTATTTAACATGCCCTGCCTTTTTGCAGGAGGTGAGCTCTACAAGTTCCCTGTCCCCACTGTAGGGCATTTCATCTAAGGTCCTTCCCTCCCTTTGAGTCCTGAGAGTCTCTCACCTTCCAGGTTTCTGGCGCATTCTAGAGGGTCTCCCCACCTTCTACTTCCCAAGGCTGTCTGTCTGTTTCCATTCTTTCTTTTGGCCCTCAGAGTTTGAGTCCTTTTCTCCTCACCCAGTACCAGATCAGGTTCCCCTCTTTTCCCCCACCCCTTCTACTTTCCAACCCAGGCGGTTGACAAGAATTTAATTTGCTGTCTCCAAATTGACATCAAGGTCCTATCCTTGAGGACACTGCTGACATGTCTCATTGATCATAAAGAAGTGAATCTGGGAACTACATAGTACCTTCATACTTACATAGTAAAGGTCCTCAGATTGCTACCGAAGGATATATGTGAACAAAAACCATGGCCCAAATCTTTGCTCTACAATAGTGTTATGTCTTCAAGATATTCTAAGGTAATGGTGGCCTATTTTCTTGAGGAAAGCCAAATACTACTGTTCTAAATAACAAGAAAAAAAAAACTACTAAAAATTGACTTGTACTATATTCTTCTATATTAATAGGTCGGTGTCTTGATCAACCATCATTAATCTCCCTCCTTCCACAGAGGGAAGCAAATACAGAGACCCACAGCCAGACATTATACAGAGTGAGAGAACTTGGAACACTCAGCTCTTACTGGGATGTCTGCATGAAATACATCCCTTTATTGAACCCAAAGGAAGAAGAGGCAGGAAGAATGTTACAGTCAGAAGGGGTAGAAGACACCAACAAACAAGGTCCTGTGAGTCAGCTAGTCTACACATATTTGAACTCACAATGACCGAGGCAGCATGAAATGACTCATGCTTTCAGCAGATAAGGTGCTAGTGTGGAAAACAGACACATGCCCCATCCCTAACCCAGGAGTACTCACCCTTGCAACTTGCAAATGAATATTTAATTTTCTCTAAGGAGGTCTTGCTGAGGGAAAAAACAAAACAAAACAACAAAACCCCCAAACTACTCTCTTCCCCCACCCCCTTCTTCAATTGGATATTTATTGTTAACCAAATGGTGAGTGATATGGTTTTAAAGTTACAACTTCCAAATCTGCTTCCTTGGGTCACTTTCCATAATTGTTGATAATCAAGTTCCCAGCAAAAAGCATTTGTCAAGATAGAAAGTCAAGAATATACGTGCGATGCTGATACACCAAGAACTGGAGTGGGGCTTAACAAAATATAAGTGTAGTTTGCCTCTCCAGCAGGAGATTGCCAACGGAAAACAAACTTGAAGGCATTTTTGGAGGTGCCTTGTCAAGTCTTTTTTTATTCCTCCTTCTCTTCTTCCTCATCCTCCTTCATATTCTCTCTCTCTCTCTCTCTCTCTCTCTCTCTCTCTCTTAGATCTTTTGCATATATATTATGGCTTTCAGTTTAGTGCTTTTAATGGATTCCCAAGTGTGTAAATGAGCAGATCTCTGCATCTACATCTGTTTCTTATGGCTTACGTTATGTTATTTGTTTTGTGTTATTTTTCTATGTTAGTTAAAAAATACTTTATTGCATTTTAATATTATTCCTCATAATCATGTTTGTTTTCTAATGATAAGCAGAAAGGGGGTGGATCCAAAAGGGAAGGGAGGTTGGAGGAATTGAGAGGGTAAGGTGAAGGGATACCATAATCAGGATACATTATGTGAGATTAAAAGTCAATCATTTTTATTCTAAATCCATCAAACAAAATGAAGTTCTCTAATTCCATCAACTTCTAATAACTTATAAATAACACAACTTTTGAACTTTTCTATCTGAAGTTGCATCGAAAACTTATTATTCTAAGCTAATTTTATAGAACCTAGTGATGAAATATATATAAAAACTTGTACAAATTACAATTTCAAAATGAATTTTATACATCAAAACAGCTTTTCTCTGACTAACATCTTGTAAACGATGTTAATAATTCTGTACTGAAGAATGAAGCAATCTTTTCTAAATGATTGTCTATAAAGCAACTTCCTTTCACTGTACCTGGGGAGGAATTTCATAACAATACAGAATTTTTTGGATTTAAAGAAAACTTTGTGTTTCTGGATTCTGAGATGAGAATCATAAATAAACCAGAGGGCTGCTTTTTTAGTAGAAGATGGTCTAATCCATCACAAAGAGGCATCTTAAATTACAGATATTTGCTTGTTAGTAATCAAAACAGCATGAGGTTTCTTTGTTTACAAAGTAATCTACTGTCAGCAGTGGCTGGTTTGTAGACTAGCTGTTTTAACGAGGCAGAAAAATTAAGACGTTTAAAAAGAAATGAAAGTCAAAAGTTTGAAAAGAACATTTCCATTCAAGGGCTGTACAATATGAAATAAACTTAGACAAGGGAGACCCAAATCAAATTAATTTGTTTGCATCATTGAATTTAGCTGAAATAGTGGGTTTGACTGGGGGAGGGAAGGATGAGGTGTGAGAGAGAAGTTTCTAGAACATTTTCCTACTACTTTGCTGCTGCATTCTTCCACTGTTGGTAAGTGAATGGCGATGATCAGGAAAGTAGAACAAACAAACAAACAAACAAACAAACAAACAAACAAGAACTTGCATGTCTAGACTATGGATTACACTCTTTTTATTTTAATTCAGATTGATTATTGGCTGAGTTTTCACTTTTTTAAAATCCAGAAACTTGAAAAAAAAAGCTGTGTTTCAACCAAGTTGTTTAAAAAC
This sequence comes from Mus minutoides, assembly GCA_902729485.2. Taxonomy (NCBI): domain Eukaryota; kingdom Metazoa; phylum Chordata; class Mammalia; order Rodentia; family Muridae; genus Mus; species Mus minutoides. The sequence continues at coordinate 21,407 of LR753916.1, read as the reverse complement.
AAACAAACAAACAAACAAGCAAACAAACAAACAAAAAACCCTGATGATATTTTTGTAAGTCAAAGCTGCCTGCATAAGCTCGATCTCCGAGATTGCTTCGGTTGTTTTCCTCCCCCCCACCCCCAGGAAGCAGGATGTGTGATAACTGCCTGTAAGTGAATAGAAAACCCAATCTAGAGCCCCTCGTGCCCTCTGACAGAAGCAGGCAGAGAGAGAACCCTCCCATCATGCTCCACTCCAAATTTAGGGGCCGCTCAGAGCCTGCAATGTCCAACCTTCTGTTTGACAGTGAAGAGAGGCTTCTCCACCCACATCACAGCTGGCTTCTGAGTTGTCGCATCAATGTCACCTACAAAGCATTCTTTGCTTGAGATAATTTGGCAGCCTGTTCCCATCCTGGGACACTGGAGTGCAGCCAGTCTCTCAGTACGGATGATAGCTTGGAGGAAGCTCCTGTGGCTGTTGGCGTAGGGCTGATCGAAGGCGGGTGATTTTGAGCAGTTTGGAAGGCAGAATACACTCATGGGCTTAGCAATCTATTACTCAGAAAAGTAGGAACACTATACTCAAGTTTTCAGTTAGTAAAAGATCCACAAATAGGCCAGTTTCCTTTACTTATTTTATTTTGCTTTTCTGTTCATTGAAAGAGCATTCAATTAAAAAAAACAAAAAACAAAAAACAAAAAACAAAAAAAAAAAAACAACAACTAAGAAGAAACCGATAAAATCCCCAAGTGAGCTCCTCCAGTAACTGATACTGAAACGGGAGTCGTCCATTCAGATACAAGAACATTTTGCCATGTTGACCTAATGGTAGGTTGGTTGGGAAGTATTCATGATTCTGATAGCAGTGCATCAAGAAAAGCTCATAGCCCCATCGGCAACATCACCATGTGAGAACAAAGTTGGTTTCGCAGTAGTAGCAGGCCAGAGAAGGGCTGATCTTTATTCATGGGGATTTGTGGCAGTCGTCAAAGAGTCGTCACTCTTTATAATGGTCAGTAAAGGAATAGTCAGTATTACTTTTAAACGAAATACATACATACATACATACATACATACATACATACATACATACATACATACATGTGACAACATCAGTGTTAGATGAGTCTCATACTGTCTAAACTTAATAAATATCCTGACTTATTGGATTCAAGAATACCTGTTATATATTTTTACATGTTAATGAAATATAAAACACTTGATAAATTTCAAAAAAAAAAAAAAGCGCCAAAATAGTTGTTGTGTTTCTGATGCAGAATTGAAGTTTCTACTTTTTAGGAAATATAATTTTTTATTTATACTTTGGTATGATAAATCAGGACATGGAGAGAACATCTTGAGGATAAAGTGAAGAAGATTTTGGATCTAAGGATGTAAGTGTGGTACCATCTCTGAAAATAACTGGGTGGTTTAACTTTCCTGTCTCATAAGATTCTGCCTACTTCCATCAGTGGGAAATCTTTGAGGGGAAATCAGGTTGTGTGTGTGCAAATCAAGCTTATTGGTTCAAGAGTGACATTTTTTTTTAATGAATTGGAAGTGAAATGACCATGATGAAAAACTCTAGTGGACTGTGTACCACTTCTTGCACTGCTCACACAGAATATTAATGTTATTCTAACTGCATTTGGTTTCTGTGTATAATAGTGAAGATTTTCAATTGTTTTGTGTGTTGATGAACACTATTTTCCCCATACATTTGAGATACTTTTAAAATGGTATGGACATATAGTTAGAAAAATTATTCATTATGCAATCAATATATACTAATACACACTGTTATAAGAACACAACAAACAACTGATATCTTTGTTTGTAGAACCAATGAGGTAGAGTAGAATAAACCTTTCTTCTAGCCTTAAAGCCCTGAGAGTCATGCATAGAAATTCTTCTCTGGATATGGCTACAATAGATAATTATGAACATAATCAATGAGCTGGACTGTTTACTTTCAAGTCTTTTATAATTAAGTCTCCACAATTTTGGTGGTGTGTCCAAGTGAGGCCTTATGATTCCTGTTTGCTTGTAATTTTTGAATTTTCTTTCAAATCTATCTCTATACACTCTTCGTTGTGTGTATTTTATACTGCTGTGTATTATATTGATATATATTCAGATGTTGTGGTCATGTAGCCATAGCGTTTTTTATTTAATAGTGTATAGTGTCCTATGGAAAGCTATTTAGAAGATTAAGAATAGTTTTTCCCTTGTTTTTCTTTTTCTTTTTTATTAATTCCATTTGTTTACATCTCAAATGATATCCCACTTCCTGGCTACTCCTCCATCAACCCCTAACCCGCATCTGCTTTCCCCCTCGCTCTACCAGCCCATCCCTCTAGCATCTCCCTATCCTGGGGCATCAAACCTTCCGGGGACCAAGGGCCTCCCTTCCATTGCTGTCAGGCAAGGCCATCCTCTGCTACATATGTATCTGGAGCCATGGATCCCTCCCTGTACACTCCTTGGTTGGTGGTCTAGAATCTGGGAGAACTGGGTGGTCAGTCCAGCCTATGTTGTTCTTCCAATGGGGTTGCAATCCCCCTCAACTCCTCCTGTCCCAGCTGTCCTACCTGGTTCCGTGAGCTCAGTCTGATGTTTTGCTCCAAACATCCACATCTGCATTGGTCAGTTGCTGGCCAGACCTCTCAAGGAACCACCACACTAAGTTCCTGTCAGCAAGTGCCTCTTGACCATGGCAACAGTGTTGGGTTTGATGTTTGCAGACATGATGGATCCCCAGGTAGGGCCATCCTTGGTTGGCCCTTCCTTCAGTCTCTGTTCTCTTTTTTGTCCCTGTTCTTCCTTTGGACAGGAACACTTCTGGGTTCAAAACTATGAGGTGATTGGGTGTCTCCATTCCTCCACCAGGGCCTGTGCCTATTAACACTACTGTACTGGCTAATTTTGTATCAACTTGACACAAGCTGGAGTTATCACAGAGAAAGGAGCTTCAGTTGGGGAAATGCCTCCATGAGATCCAGCTGTAAGGCATTTTCTCAATTAGTGATCAATGGCCCCTTGTGGATGGGACCATCTCTGGGCTGACAGTATTGTGTTCTATAAGAGAACAGGCTGAGCAAGCCAGGGGAAGTAAGCCAGTAAAGAACATCCCTCCATGGCCTCTGCATCAGCTCCTACTTCCTGACCTGCTTGAGTTCCAGTCCTGACTTCCTTGGTGATGAACAGCAATGTGGAAGTGTAAGCCGAATAAACCCTTTCCTCCCCAACTTGCTTCTTGGTCATGATGTTCATGCAGGAATAAAAACCCTGACTAAACTGCCCACCTAATTGTGTTCAGATAACTTCATTTTATGCTAATGATCACTATAAGAACAGAAAATATTTTCTCTCCATAAAAATCTTTACATGACTTCCCAACAAGAATAAAGAGAAGAAAGAAAATGTGGAATGAATAACAGCTCCCGTCTTTCTATAAAATTACTAAATAAGGAGAAATATCAAATAGACAGAGCCATTTAAAGCTAATAAGGAGCCTTTTAAGTGACTTGTCTGCTCTTGAAGTGAAGTGTGCAGCAAGCGCTTTGGGTCTTGAGGTTGCCTTTAATGTGTTGTGTCCTCACTGGCCTTCTACTTCTCCCCCTTAGTGCCTCTAGTTTCTGCCACAGAAAAAGCCAACAGCATCTCTCCAACTTCATAGGCAGGAGCACCCTGCAGGCATCTGTGCCTTTTTGCTCAGTCTTTCTACAAATTCTGCCACTTTTAGAGTTTCTACAGAGAGCTATAGAACAGGTCCTGGTTCCCTTTATGATCTCGTTTCTCATTTCTTTCACTCATGTTCACTGCCTCAATAAGCCAATATTCTCCCCCGCTGTAGGGGACTGACTTTGATGCTTCTCTTCATATCAGCTTGCCCTCTGATTTTCTCTTTCTTTATTGCAAGTGATTTAGGATGCTCCTGGTAGTTTATATACTGCAGTTCTACTGTGTGGTCTTTTAAGGCACATTTACTGCTACCCGACTATGTTGTCTTTGAATAAAACCATCAATAAGAAAACACACACACACACACACACACACACACACACACACACACTCCACTGGAACTTCTTGACTTTTGAATGGGAAATGGTGTAAGCCACTCTGCGTCTGGAATCATATTGTTTACTATGTAAGTTCATTAACTTTTTTTTTCAGGTTTATTTTAGTTTTATGACATCTTTGCCAGTTAATCTGCATTCACACTATATTGAAGATTCTTGCTGAACCACAATCACCCGACCAACATGCATGATGCATTAATAAGTTCTCTTGGACACACATCCATCTTTTGAGATAGAGTCCCTGTCAGGTTGAGGTAACAAGGCTAACAGGAATGTTCTAGAACCATATGTCTTTCTTCAAAATTAGCCACATAGAATGCAAGGTAATTATGCAAACTGTGAACAAATGATTCCCATAACCCAGGATAGTTCTTCACTCAGTTCCTCCAAAGTAATACAAGGTGGGATCTAGAAACTGAAGGACCAGTAATTTTTCCAGCAGCTTTCCGAGTTGCTGTAGGACTGGTCTGAATGAATGCCAGAGACTGAGAGTCTCAGCTTGCAACTTTCCCACTTCTGTCTTGATTTTTTTTTTTTTTCTGCTTTGAGATTCCATGAATTTGGAGTTCCATTCACTTCCCGCCACACTGGCCACACTCAAAGATGCTAAACAGCAAAACTTAAGTTAAAATAAGTACTCCTTCTGAACTTCCTTTCTCAGACAAAGGCTCTAATTTTCTTATATTTCCACCCCTATGCCCAAGAACAAAACACACTTGCTCTGGCCTCACCGGCTCAGTTCTATTCTGTTCCATATCCTGTGATTTTCATAGCTCAGATTTCTATTCCGTTTTCAAAGCCTTCTTATGTGCCCCAAACAGAACATAATTGTGTGTTGATAGTGGTAATTTATGGGGTTTTGCTAAGATTTCGGTCTGGAGCATAGACCCTTGCTACCTCAGGTCTGAGGGCAGTTCAAGTGTTTCTAATCTATAAAATAACTCTTTATTTCAGGGGTTGATGGCCTCACTGTGGCCTTTAGACATGCCACTTAACACATCTTACTGTGATGTCTCTCTGTGTAATTGTTTCGGCAATGAAACTATTCCTATCATTATGAGGACAAAGGTCAGGTTTCACAGTCATAACTTGCTGGAAATTAAACATAACTCAGAAACATTGGATATAATAAATAATGTGCCTGTCTAATGCATTGTTGAGCATATCAGAAATTTATATAGAAAAGGGCTTATAAAATGGTGCATATTTTACCTTCTTTCACCATAAATAATCCTAAGTAAATATAATTAATGGATAACAATAGTTGATTTATGGAAAACACATACTATTTAGATAGTCAGACTTTGGGTACCACCCACATTTTCATTGCAAATAATTATACATTTATTTTTTAATCATGGGAGCACAGGCTTCCATCGTACATACAAGAATAAAGAGTTTTTGGATGAAACTGTGTGAGGCGATGTGCTGAAAAATAAGAAAAAATTGGTACTCTTATATAATTCTTATATGAAGTATAACATGATAAAACAACAAGAAAACCTCTGAGAACAGTCATTACCATTATCGAACACATAACATTATCATTTAAGGATGCCATGTTAACACAAATGTGAACTTTGGGTCTGTCAAAAGGTAAAATGTAGACAATAAAACCATCAATGTATTTGTCTGATTGTAATTTAGGGATCCTATGGACTTCCACAGGGAGATTTAAGGATCAGGAAGATATGGTTTTCTCTATAGGATCTCACTAAAAGCCTTGCGATCATCCTGCTTTATTCTCCTCGATGTAGGGATTCCAGGTGCATGTCACCACTAGTGATTAAATAAGGCAGTTATTGAATGTGAAAATACGTTAAGAAATTCTAAATTGATGCAACATAATTTAAAATATAATTAAGTAATGTCCGTTTATTGAACTAAATTATTTCTATTAAAAGACAGACATGACATTGCAAAGAAAGCCTCCGCAATATAGTGTTTTTATCCTAAGTAAATAGATCTAAGGAAATACGGTTTATATTTATGTATATGTTTAGGTCTTTAGCATATACTTTACATCTGGATGTATGATTCTGTTTGTGTTTAAATTTTTAAGAAAGTCTTTTAACAAATACTACACTTAGGCTTTAGAAAGACATGTAGCTCTGCTGTGTTATTAATCATATCCCAGGAAAGGTGAAACTTTTTTGTTCTTATGAGTTACTGAAAAGGTCTTATCATTTCCTTTAGATTACCTTTTACTCACACAGTATTTGAATTTTCAGATAAAACATGGTGTATTTTACAGAACACATATTTTGTTCTGGGTACACCAAACTCCCCAGCTATGTCAGTTACTGTTATCAGAGAAATCAAGTTAATTTTAAAATAAGCCTTGTGATGTGTTATTGAATAATATTCTCCTAAATCAATTATAAATCTCAGAAAGAGATTAGATTATCTGCCTTCCAAATGAGAGGTGACTGGTCTTAGATTATTCCTCAAGTGAGTTTTGATGGTGGATGGAAGCTCATTTTTTTTTAGAGGAGTATTGTAAAGCAATAGGTTTAGAACCTGTACTCAGTAAGTGCTCCTTACTGTTAACTGATTGATTATTTGAACATCTTTGTTAGATTCAGTTGAGAGCCAAATAAATCTTTAATCCTAGCTCAAATTTCATGTAGTGGACACTATGTTCCCTTTTCAGGAAGGTGTAGAATCAAGGTTCTCACAATTATACTGTCCCTCAGAGCCAGGGACATTTGCCAGGAAAGTTGCCAGTAAGAGTGTACTGTGACCACTGGCTTCATGGTTCCTATTCTGTCATAAGTTTTTGAACGTGGCTAGGAGAGAAACAAAGAGAGAGAGGGAGAAACATCTCCTATTCTGCTTTGATTACAAGTGAGTTTACCTCTTAAGGCCCCTCTGTTTACAAAACAAAACAAAACAAAACAACCTCTTAGAAGCAGGAGGGGGGTATGGGAGAGGGGTTCCGGGGAGAACAGGAAAGGGGATAATGTTTGAAATGTAAATAAATAAAATATCCAATAAAAAAGAAATTATAAAGGTTTTATTTTACAAGTGTTTTCCTTTTTTTTTTTTTTCATAGATCCTAGTTTGTACTTACAATGCTTTTCTTCTCTCCCAGGAATATTGTTTTTATAGTTTTTGAATGGCAAGCCTATTAGATGTAAATTCTCCAAGGTTTTTTTTTTTTTTTTTCTTAAATTCTTTATTATTCCTGTCAGTTCTGATATGTCTGCTCTGGCAAGGGTCTATATACATCTTTAACCAATATGCTGGAATACAGACACACCCTTAGTATACACCGTTAATTCCAAACAATGAAAATAAAATTAGTTTATAGAAAGAAGTAGTGATTTTTGAAAGTGATATCTAATTGGATGGCAGTGCATCTATTCTTTTCAGTCAGTTGAGTCCAGTGCAGTGGAGTTAAGTTCCTTTGCGAGTTTGTGCAGTTCAGTGCAGATCAGCAGATGCAGTTGAAACCAGAGAAAAAGAAGGAGCCAGCAGTAATTTTAAAACAAATTACTAAAGTTAGTTTGAGACCAAACAGAACAATTCTGTGAAGAGCGAAGAGAAGCCAGATTGAGTCAGTCAGTGTGGAGAGGAGTTTGAACAAGAGCTCCAGTGAGTTGAGCCAACCAGTCAGTGTTCAGAAGGAACTAGAAAGGGTGAGCTTATTCAGCAGTAAGTCTCAGAGGCTGGAAACATTTTAGGACAAGATTAGATTGCATGGAGGCTAACAGCTTCCAGGACTAGACCTAGGTCAGCAGATGGAGGCAGGAAGTTTCTAAGGTGACAATTACATCAGGCCAATGCAAAGTAAACTTATACTTACTTTCCATGCCTTCATCACCCTACATTCTTATATAACTCAAGACAACCTGTCCTGGATTGCTATTGCTCAGAGAAGGCTAGGCCCTTCCATATCAATCCTTAATTTTAAAATGTCCTCAGATTTGCATATAGGCAATTTGATGGAAACTTTTTCTCAATTGAGTTGCCATAACTCTAACTTTTGTCATTCTAACAACAACAACAACAAGCCACTAATATACAAATACAAATTGGGGCTAGAAACTGGGTCTGCAGCTGTGAAGAATCCAGCCATGTTATTTTACTTGTGTCATTTTGAGGAATATGGATAACTTCGTATCTCTGGGTTGGAAAAGTGACTGACTCTGTAGCAAGTGTCTAGAGACAGTGGTGCTCAAAAGCAAAATGAAGTGCAGAGTAGTGACTCAGGTGACTCAGGGAAGCAAGGACTTTAAAAGCAATGGGTTCTAGGATATTCCTATGATATTTAGTAAAAGAATCTGGGAACGTTTTGCCTTTGTCTTGAGAATTTACCTAACTAAGCTAAAACACAATGAAATAATTTATTTGGCAGAGAAAAAATTGGAAGGCTCCATGTTGGGGTCCACTGCCCGCAGTGGACTGGGTTCCTGGAGGATTGGCCATAAGCTGAAATGAAACTAAGGGAGAGGGGGAAGAAAGAAGAACTCCGAGGCTACATGGTTGCTTCTGCTTAGAACGACTGTTTAATGGTGGACAAGCATTTGTGGATAAAGGAAGGGAAGCCCCGCCCCCAGTCTTCTGCGCAGGTGTTCTGGAGTTTGGCGGGAACCCTGAAGTCTCGTGACATCTCGCAGGTTGCGCAGGTGGGCTGGTCGTAGGTGGGCCTCTGGTAAGCTGGGCGGAGCTGGGTGACCTAGGAGACTTGCAGAACCTGGCCATAGGGGTACCGGGCTCTTAGCCTAGTTAACAACACAATGGATGCCATTGGGTGCAGCACAGCTCCGGTCATTGCACCAACTATGTTGGTGGAGAAGGGACACCACAGCTCCATAATATTGAATCTGTGGTATGAATATTAACAGGGTCTATACAAGTTTACAATGTAAAGAAGTAAATAGGACACAGATAATTTTTTTTTTTAATGTGTGGTTTGCAGAGAAAACTAAGCCACTTAATTATATGGTCAAATCATGTGCTGGGCTGTAAGTGTCAAGGAAATCCCTGTTCTGCATTGAATAGTTTTCCTCAGGAAAAGACTTACCCATCAAAGCTTCTAACTGGAACAAGTGATTCAAAAAGAGTTTTCAGCTCATGAGAGCAACAAGAACAAAAAACTTCTGCCAATGTGATTCAAGACAGTCAGGATGCATTGAAAGGTGGTAGCCAAACCTAGAAATGGTTTTCAGAGGATGCTGGCTTTTGTGGTAAAAAGAATGAAAGAGTTCAGGGGTCACTGATTCGCCATCATTTCAGAGAGCTGCTGAGACACCAGGCAATTATTATCTTGAATTTTTAAAGAGACTTTGGGCTTAAAACAATGTTGAGACTGTGAAAGACTTCATGAAATTTTGATGTTCAATTAAATACATTTTGCATTATAGTACAGCTGCAAGCATATAGGAGCCATGGTGTAGAACATGGTTGTTTGATGGGAAATGTCTCACATTGCCCCAGGAATTCAAGCACCTAAGTTGGCAAGAGTAGGATTTAGGGGCAAGGAACTGTTTTGGGGAATTTTAAGAGACATGGCTTTGCTGCAGGTAGTATGTTAGTGGGGGTGGGCTTTGAGTGCCTCTAATCTTACCAACTTCCTGTATACTGTCTCTGTTTTATGCCTGCACTTCTAATTGTGAATGCACAGCTTCCTATAGTTATATCTGGCGCCTGCTGTTATGCCTCTCTACAATAATGGATTCAAGTTCTGAAACTATAAGTCCTTCCCCTGTGAATAGCTTTTGATCATGGTGTTTTAGTAGAGTAGCTACAAAGCCACTAATACAGAACAATGACTTTTCACCAGAAAGTATTTAGGGCCCTAATTTACCTTTTAATTGTTGAATAAATTCCTTAAGCAATAAAAAAAATACTAAGTTTATGGCCCTGTTTTGTGAATCAAACACAGAATTTATAAAAGTGATCTTATCATGGGCCCTGTCATATTAGAAGAGACAATTGATTGTTAGTTTTATTCTAATACTATATTAAATTTGTGCAAAGTCTATAAACCTAAAAGTACAATTTAGCCTACTTAGAACTGTCGTAGTCCCTTGTTATAGGTGGTTGTCCTAGATGTTCCTTCTTCAGAGTTGAAATCTACTTAGCAAATTTATGCTATATATTTTGGTCACACAGTCTCTTTGAAAGTCCCTGCTTTCCACTTCCTTCCTTTCTCTATTTATTGTAGCTTTACTCTGGTTTTTACACCGACATATATGGACTCTCTCTTAAGTAGCATATGGACTTATTATCCATAAATACATCCTGCACATATAAGCTGCTTTAAAAATAAAAAAAAGGTTGTCATATTCTTAAAGAGTAAAGTCATTGGAAATGTGTAACTGAGAGGAAGTTAGTTCATAAATGTGGGCCTTTTATTAAGTACTGACTTTTCTGCTTTCCCGTGAGAGCACTAAAAAGGGAGTGACCTCATAGATTTCCATTAATGTCATGACCTGTAACTTCTTCCCCACATTTCTGCCAATTACGAAGACTTCCTTACCATCTTTGTGATATGCTTACCTGGCTTCCTTGGCTAGGCTGACAGCTTTCTCACTCCACTCTGGCTTTGACCTTGCCTTTTCATATACAGAAGATATTCAGGCTGTCAATACTAACAGTAGAATAGGGCAGAGACAGTCTGGCTGCAAGAATCTGGGAAACGTTAGCAGCTCTTGCAGAGCTGTGCATTCTATGTAGTCATTCACTCTGTTCTGTCTTAAATGTTCGAAGGCATTCCAGTGCTAGAGGGCAGAAACATATAATTAAAGAGGTATGGTTTTAAATTTTTTTCCTATACCCACCCCAACGCACACAGCTTGAGCGTCACTGCATACCTCATTAGCAGTCATGGGCTCTGGCCTACTGGGTACCCAAAGGGCCCAATGGCTAGGGATGGACAGCTTGGCAGCAAGCCAACATTGCTTCTGACCTTCTGGCCAAATTATCCCAAGCAACAATTATATTCAGCATCACATATTTTGAAAATAATATTTTAAAGGTCCCACTCTTATTTGTTTCCGTGAGACTCTATAATTTTTTTTTCTATTTTTATACCTTTAAACTTTAAATTTAGGAAGCAATACAAGTGTGGTGATGTAGCAAGTTAGCCTCCAAACATGCTTCAGAAGTAACCTCTAGTTAGTGTCTCCATACAAAGGGTAGACTAAATAATTGTTCATTTTTAATAATTGAGGTTAATACAAATAAAAGGGAGTCTGGATTGAGATGACAACCACTCTTATTTCCTAAAAATAGCTTCTACTTAATTGGCTTTATATAAAATTTGATCAATTTATAGTCTAGAGGACTTTGAAGTTCTTACTTTTTCTTTAGCAAGAACCAGGACATATACTTAGTTGACAAAACAAAATTTTGAATTAAAGCTTTCCAAGGATACTACTTCTTACCAAGCTCCAGGTTTTGAGAGAGTTTGGCAATCGCAATAGACCTGGCCTTGTACTCTGCCTGCTTGATGTAGTTATGATCATAGAGAGGGATAACCAGAAAGGAATAAAAGCTGTTTAGAAGAAGAGAAGAAGGAGGAAAAGACAAGACAAAAGTAGGAAGAAAGGGAAGGATGAAGGGTGAAATAAGAAAGGTAGGAAGAGGAGAGGAGGATGGAGAAAAGAAAAAAAAACTTAGCACATGGCAGAAAATAGACACAAATTCATCAGGAAGAGATGACATGAAGGTGGTATCACTTGCATCCTCATCCCTACAGACATATCAAAACATGCCACAAGTAATTACAAACCCTAGTCTCTCCCCCCCACCACCAGTTTTCCTTCTTCCTCCAGCAACTCCTTGGCATTAGAATTTTCTGTCCCTCTGTAGCAACGTCAGCCTTCTGTGTATGCTCAACTTAAAGATGTTGAGATTCTCTCTGTGTTCTTATTGTCTTAACACTGACATCTACAGATCATGTGCAAGGATCTAGAACCTCACAATCCATCACTATTTCTATTAGCATGTTAATATGAAACACTGTTGCTTTTAGGTTAGGTTTCCAACTGTATTCTTGCTTCTATCCATACCATTATCAACAAAATACCAAGGAACATTATTTTTAATATATGACTTAAATCTGATTATGTCACTCCTTGAGGCTCTCCCTTAACTCAAAGAGTTGATTGTGCAAGATCAACTTTTCTAATGCTTTCTCCTAAAGCAAATCATAATCATCTCTTTGAATTCTGATGCTACACTTCTTTGCTTTTTTATGTTTAGCCATACTCCGATATGTTCTCACTTTCTCAATTTTGTTCAAGTAATTTCATAAAATGATTTTGTCCTTTACTATCCATTTATCACACACACACACACACACACACACACACACACACACACACACACACACACACAGATATATCTGTGTGTGTGTGTGTGTGTGTGTGTGTGTTATCTGCCTTCCATGATGGAAAATATAAAATTCATGAAAGCAAAACTTAACTAGTTTTATTTACCTAAATCTTTCTGATATAAGAATAACTAAATTAAAATCAGGATATATAAAAAATATAATAGGCACTCAGTATATTTGAACAAATTAAAATTTTAGGCTGAACAAGTAATTCATTTTACAACTGGAAACAAGAGTCACAGGCATACTGTAATGGAAAAGTCACTTTTTTCTCTCTCCCCTGTCTCTCTTTTACTTTCTAATTTCTATCCTGTGAGGTTAGAGGGAGTAAATAGAAGAATCCGAAAGTTTGCGCTTTAGAAAGGATGTGATTCTTGGCTGTATGAAATTGGTCATGATTTCTTGTCACTTTGAGCTTTGATCGCTCACATTTGCAAAGGGGAAGTACACATCTTATATTGAAGAGTTTTACAAATCATAGATTAAGGAGATAAATGACCAGTACAGGTTTTAGAAGGTTATAGGGGGAAAAATGATACCTGTTTTCTCCTTTTACATTATTTCCTTCCTAAAATGCCAGAGTCTAAAAAGACCAAATACCACCTCAAAGTCTGAGAAAGATCCTGATCTCCCAGGAGACTAGTGAGACCTACCCCTTGCTCACTTTCTAATGATTACTTTACCTTGAGATATTAAAGATGTATTCCTACTGGCTCTGTAGTGATGAACATTTGTCAAGGATTTTCAAGGCTTCCTTTAGATGTGTTTATGGCATGTGTACATACCTCCTGGGTATCTGTTTGGATTGTTGCTAGTATCAATCTAATGCTGATAAGGTTACTACATTCACCTAAATAAAGAGGTAGAGTACTTTGGGATTTAGAGTAATCCACATCATGATAAAATCCTTAGGCATTGAATGATTTGTATGGCAATATTAAAGCACAATTTCCTCATATTTAATTAGGAACATTCTCAAACCAGGATAAATGTTTCTCCACCTGATTTTGTCTTAAACTGCAAATTCTATTTCCCATATTGTTCCTTAGGCTTCTACCATTTCTTTATTTTCCTACAAGCATTTTCAATTAAACTGTTACCCATGAGTCTCATCTATAAGCTGCAATGTAGGTTAGCAGGTCACAAGACTTTCCCATATGTGAAGTGTCGGTTTGAATCTCTAGTATGTTAGAATGAGGGGAGACCTTGTGGTTCATTTAAATTTGAGGAATGCCATTTTAGGCTTAAGATTTATATTGAAGATTCAGATTTTCTAATGGTTGCTGTGGTTTACAGAATAAAACTTACCCACTAAAAGGAGCTGTATTTTCAATATTTCATGTACTTTTCTAATCTTCTATTCTTTCAGCAAGATTTAGGTGAAAAAGTGATGTTGAAATTGCATTATGTGTGTTTGTGGCAGTGTAACTTAAATACTCCATAGGCTGTGTAATTTCTTTGTGTAATTTTCCCTTTTCTGAAGGTCATTATCACGTCTATGTGCCCCACTCAGTCTAAAGCTCTGTGGGTTCTGTCCTTCACAATATACTGGCTCTGTCCCATTGACACACTCCTGTCTTTCTATAGCCATTGGCTGCATGATGCAATTTAGCATTTAATTCAAACACTTTTTTGCTTTTTTTGACCTTTAAGCAATTTTTCTGTTCATTGTCCTAAAATACACCCAAAATCAACAACACTAATGACTGCCTTCAACACAGACACACCAGTATTAACTGTAAATATTACTGGCCTCAATTCTCCAATCAAAAACACAGGCTAGCTGGATGGATTAAGATAAAAATATCCACTTATCTGTCATGTACAAGAAGCTCAGCTTTAAATATAGGCACTGCCTTAAGATGAAAGGAAGGGAAAGTTATTACAACAAATGAGATTAGGAAGGAAGAAGGTATTACTATCCCAATATCTGATTAAAAATAGAATTCAAACTAAACCCAACCAGAAGAGACAAAGGAACATACTTCATTCTATCTATAGATTAATCAGTCAGGAAATCACTAAATATACATGCACCAAACTCTGGTGAATACAACTTCATAAAGGAAAAAAAAACATAATAATGTAATTAAAAGCACAGATTGACACAAACCAAATAATATTAGAAGTTACCACAACTTCCCTTTCTACAATACATACGTCCCCTGGACCAAAAGCTACAGAGAAACTTGAGAATTATATAGTTCCTTATAGCAAAAGGCCCTAACATGTGCTACAGAATGTTCTGCCCAAATGCCAAAGCATATACATTGTACTCAGCATTGTATGGAAGTGTCTTTACAATAAGCCAACTCTTGGGAAACAAATTGAAATTTAACAAATAAGAAAAATTAAAATAATCTCACATGTCATTTCTGATCATTATGCAATAAAATTTAAAGTTATTAACAAACAAATTGTTAATATATAAGTGCATGGACAACTCATTGCTGAATAATGGAAGGGTCAAAAGATATCAAAGAAGAAATAAAAATATTACAAGATTCAAATTTTCACATTTTTTAAAAACCCTTAACTGAATTCAGTTTTCCAATCCATTGTTATGTTTGGAATTTCACTCAACCAAGTATTTTCTTAGACATCACTTGGGCATTTACTGACTCAGCGGAATGTCTTCTTAGACATCACTTGGGCATTTACTGACTCAGCGGAATGTCTTCTTAGACATCACTTGGGCATTTACTGCATTATCATTACATTCATTGAACTTTGCTTTTGTGTCCTCTTTAAATGCTTCCAATTCTTAACTAAGTCTGATTTTTTTCTTAAAAATTTTGTGTCCTGAAGTTCATCTTAGTATTCTTCTCATAATGTGGTTATGGTACAAGTTGTAACTCGTCATTAGGCTTCTTCTGACATTGTTTCAGTAGAAGAGATACTTACAGCTAATTAGGGCTGAATGGAATCCAAGGGCACTGCCTAATATCCACTGAGGCTGTGGATGGGTCAGGTGTGGCTTGCACTTTGATGATCCAAATGAAAATTCCAGCCTTCTGATTCTCTTGACATCACTCCTGTAGGTATACTTAGACACCTTGCTTAATTCTCTTCAGAATGGTAAATGTGACTTTCTACTTATTAATCTTTGTTGTACACAGAATTTGTACTCCCATGACGTTGGTGTGGATTACAGTGATTATTGTATAAATGTTTTGGTGCTTGTGTTCCTGCCTTGTCTTTTTGTCAGAGTTTTGGTTATAAAAATAACTGTAGATATCTGTTAAGTCCATTTGTTTCATAGCTTACGTTAGTTGGACTGAGTCTCTGCTTAGTTTCTGTTTCCAGGATCTGTCCATTGATGAGAGTGGACGCTCATAATCAGCTATTAGATAGAACTCAGGACTCACAAGGAAGGAGCTAGAGAAAGTACCCAAGGAGCTGAAGGGGTCTTCAATCCTATATGTGGAAGAATAACAGGAACTAACTACTACCCCCAGAGCTCATGTCTCTAGCTGCATATATAGAAGAAGATGGCCTAGTTGGCCATCATTGGGAAGAGAGGCGCCTTGGTCATGTAGACTTTATATGCCCCAATACAGGGGAATGCCAGGGCCAAGATGTAGGAGTGGGTGGGTAGGAAAGCAGGGCCAGGAGGGGGGAGGGTATAGGGAACTTTCTTGATAACACTTGAAATGTAAATGAAGAAAATATCTAATAAAAGTTGGAAAAAACCAATTAAATCAGCAAAGATTTAACTGATTAAATCATCTCAAAAAAAAAAAAAACCCTAAAATTTTGGTTTCCTACAAATATAAAATGATCACACACCACAGACCACTCAATAATTAATTAGGATATTAGTACAAATTTCAAGGTGTGGTTATGAACCAGCAATATTACTAAAATCTATTTCCTGATTATCTAAGAATGGTATATCCGCTGTAACAAGGACCCTCCAAGCACCAAGATAGCCAGTCCTCTGGAAAATAACAGAAACACTATTTAATAAAAGGAATTGTTAGGATTTAAAAAAAAAAAAAAAGAAAACTGTGCTTTTCTTAAGTTGTATTAATTTGCATTTGGCTTTTTAAAATTTCAGCTTCCTTAGTTCTATCAAGAGTCTATAGGTATAAAAAGGAAACATAGGGAAATTATTTGTTTCTGTTCCTTGGATTTTAATTTTTTTAGACACTCCTCATGCATTTTTCCACCTTTATGAGTCTTCTTAGATTTGTTTTATATATGATGAGAAGAATTTTCATCAGATACGTAAAAGAACAGAAATAAATACGTCTATATCCTCTTTTTATCAGAAGAAGGGATTCTTTCTCATTGTTGAACACTTATCAGTCACATACACATTTTATATATTTATATATTTCTTTATTTATTTTATTGGTTAAAACAAATGCATAAATATATATGGAATATATCTCAGAAACTTCTGAACTGGGACGCTGTTTCAGTTAATAATGGACTTAAGCAGCCATGACACTGAAGCATTAGCTATATTGCAGACATTATAAAGGAGCATTTATAACTAGGTTTTAAAGAATTGTGTATAATACATTATACTTCACATTAGATTTTCACTACTCCTTCTGTACTTTGAGCCAAGCAGAATAACTCCTGCCCATACCCTAAGGAAAATTTATGAAATGCCACTTCTTATCAAGGAAACTGTATTCTATACTAAGAAAAGCTATTTAGGGGCAATATAGAACCTTGCCAAGGTGAACAGCAATAAAAAGTTCCAATAATTTATTTTTTTGTAAGACAAGTCTTTGGTACTTGAATCATATTAGGATTTACCTTAAACTCTACAGATGACTGCCAGGGAATTTGACATTTCATTAAAACTTATAGCCTAAATATAGTGAGTATTACTAGGATGGACTTTAATCATGATTTATCATTTTGGATATAACACTTAGAAAATTATTTGACAAAGTTAAAAAAAATTATGATTCTACGGCAGCCATACTATGTAAATGAGTCAAGTCACTGCCTTTAATATTACTTGATTTCAGGAAAGATGCAGAGTAAAGTTTTGAATTTCGAGTAGTATGTAATAGAGAAAATGTTCACGAAAGAGATACTGAATGGGAAGATTCTGAAACAAGGTTCAGAAAAAGAAAGGATTTACTAAGGATCATGGAGGTGCAAAATTGTTTTACATCAAGTCAATGTAAGAGGAAGGCGTATCAACCTAAAGCGGGGTGTGCTGAGCCAGGATACATAGCAGGTGTGTGTTATTGGAGTTTAAATATGTAAAGGGAATGACCAGAACTGAGACTGACGGCAAAAGCATAGAATCTATATTCACGCATCTGATGAAGAAGGATGCGGAGCTGGAGAGGAGCGTACCTGGACAGATTGTCTTTCAATTAGTTCTCTCTGGCTGCTATAAAAGCACGGACTCCCAGAATTTAGACAGAAATCTGACATGTTCTGGTTCAAATCTGAACTCGAACCTGGTTTAGAAGAGATGAAAAGGAGGCGTGTGTTCTGTGGCAGGGTATTTCATTGGCCAGAGTCCACAAGAAGGAGAAGGCTTCCTATTCCTTGTTTTCCTGACAAGAAAAAAATACCATCTCATGTGACAACAAAGATCTCATGATATTTTCATCTTCATTTGTAACAGACATAAGAATCCCATGTTCCCCCAAGTTATTCCTTATATCGGATTCTAATCCCCATCTGACTGTTTGATCAGCAAACTCCATCCCTTACTTCTGGCTCTTCACTGACAGCTCTTTCAAGATTAATTTTCCTGTAAGCCACTTAAACATGCTGTATGGTTATGTATTTGACTATCCTAACTTACCACCAATAAGACATGTTAGAATTTAAATTCTATGATGACATCAGCGTGTATGAGTGTGTGTGTGTCTGTGGTTGTGTGTTCAAAGCTGTTATGGCCATGCTAAGGATAGTAATTGTTACAAAAGTATTTGTGAAAGAAATCCCTAAGAATTGGGCTAATCTGTCCACTGTACTTCAATAGTAAAGAAGTAAGAAAAATGGAGAACTATTACAAAATTTACAAAATGACTCATTAATCTAATTTTAAATATCTGACAAAATAAAGCTGGTTCCATCCTCTGTGCTGTATTGTTTTGTTCATTTAATTTTATTGAGTTCATGTTTTCCACAGAGATTCATAAGCATCCTGTCATTTATTTGTTGCAGTGCCTAACATTTATCTTTGGTGGAAATCTCACAGAGATTTAAGAATGACTAACAGCAGCATGCTGAGGGACAGGAACAACTACACAATTTCATTTGTTATCCAAGAATGTGGAAAATCATTGGATTTTCATTAAATAATAAGACATACTGGGATTTATAGACCAATTTTAAAGATGATTTCCTGGAAGTTTGACATCCTGAAATAAGAGAAAATGGAGTGTGAATAAGGTGAGTGTGTGTATGTGTTTGTGTGTATATATGTACATATATATGCATGTGTGTTTATGAATGTGCATATATGTATGTATACATGTGTTTATGTGTATATATGTACATGTATCTATGTACATGTATGTATATATGTGTGTGTTTATGTGTATATAAGTACACACACATATATATATGTACATGTAAGTATATATATGTATACATATGAGAATGTTTATGTGTATATATGTACATGTATATATGAAGGTGTATATATGTATACTCATGCATGTGTTTATGTGTATATATACATATAAATATACATCTGTGTGCATTTGTGCATTTATGTGTGCATCTGTATGTGTATTTCTAAAGAAAAGCAATTTTAACAGAGGACAGTAGAAAAATATGAAAAATACAAAAGCAGAGCCAAAGATAGCACTGACATATCCTGGATATATTTCCAGATATAATGTTATTTTCCATAAGAAACTATTTGATATATAATGCTGTCTTTGAAAGTTCACTTTTAAATTTCAACACTTTCTTATATACACTGTATTTACCAAGATATCCATAGCACAAACATACTTTTACTAAGCAATCTATAAAAATCGAACAAAATGTTCCTGGCCTATTCTGATCACTACAGTATCATTATATATAACTGTACTAAAGTTTAAGAATTGTGGAAATATAAGAAGTATATAGTCATTTATGAGAAGTTAGGCAAGACTCTAAAAATCGTGTCCTTGTTTATTGAGTGACATGTGCAGTGTTTACCTACCTGTCTTAAACACATTCTCAGTGAAACATTTTCACAGTTCTATAAGATATACAGCATCTCGCCAATTTCACAAGACAATCAAACTGCACGGTTGTAAACTGAAAAAAATAAAAGTCAAATAGACACTGATTTTAAATGGACTCTTCGTTACTAGGCACTTCATATAATACCTCAAAGAGAGAAGGGTTTATATGTCCAACACTTTAAAAGCCTAATTGTACAAAATGCAGAACACAGCCAACGTCTTAAGGTCACCAGTACTCCCATGCTTTGTTGACATTTATGAAATTCTACTAAATTTGGCTTAGCAGAAGTACGCACAGCACAAGGGAGCAGTTGTTTGAGAGTGTTTGGAGAAGGAGGAGAGAAAGCAAGAATGTGCCGTGGGAGAAGAAGACAAAGAGCAGCGTTCTTAGTGTGCAGCCGTGGCCACAGAGACAGACTCTGGGCTCCAGAAAAAGCGTGGGGAACGGAGCGCGATAAACAAGGCCAGCCACCATGATAATAAATGGAGAAGCCGAGGTATCTGCACCACATTTCTTGTGCTTAAATATTTGCAAATTCATTTCTCATTAATATGTTTACTTTCAATCCAAGTTTCAACATGCCTGTCTTCTGCCTAAAAAAAAATTGGAAAGGACAGAAGAACAGACATGTTCACAGCAGTTTTTTCCCCTATGAAGAAGAACTGATAAATATCCAACTATAGTGGCTATGAGACTGGGATAGCCGCTGAAGTGCTCGGTGAGGAGGGTTATAACTCCTCAGTGAGGAGGGTTACAACTCCTTAGTGCCTACCAGATAGACCTCTTCCTTCCTTATTTATTTTTGCATAATAAGCATAGTCTTATTTTCCCAAATTATAAACGTATGCCTTGATCGACAGATGTTTGGCACATGAAAATTCTTAAATACCAGTCTGCTTATACTATGAACTTGAATTAATATATGAGCTTCTACGTATAGGTAAAAGGTAGTTATCACGTACCAAACCATTTCTTGCAAAAGAGACTTTTAAATCTATGTTCTTAGGGTCAGGTGTGGTGGCACACCTAATTCCCAGGGCTTGTCAGGCAGAGGCAGAACTGTGGGTATCTATGTGATCTCTAAGCCAGCCAGGCAGGGCAGCCCAGTAACACCTTCATCTCAAAAAATTAATGATTACTTATTTAATTAATCAAATGAATGCAGAGTGCACATAAAGCATGTTATACATTCTACATCCTGCACAGAATTGCTATTTGCTGTCATGTGATGCCTGAAAAGACCACGCTATTGTTTTCTTACCTGCCATTTTATACTGTGGAACGTATAGCTACTCAGTATTTGGAATTCTTGCCAATTTTAAAGGTGCCATTTCTTTAAGAAATGCCAGAAACATCAGACAACTTGGCAACTACAGATTTCTCCAGAGAAAGTAGTTTTATAAACGCAAAATTATGATTTCAAGAAGCCTCCTTCCCACGTGATTGTTAGAGCAACCTCAAGGTTCCTAACACAGTTTTCAAATAAATGCAGTGTAAGAGAAAAAACAGCCCTGTGAAGTAGTAGCTTAGTGTGGAAACAGAGGGATTTAATATGAAGTAACCTCATGCTTTATTATTTTATTTTAGCTTTAGTTTCTTCTTCTTCTTCTTCTTCTTCTTCTTCTTCTTCTTCTTCTTCTTCTTCTTCTTCTTCTTCTTCTTCTTCTTCTTCCTCCTCCTCCTCCTCCTCCTCCTTTTCCTCCTCCTCCTTCCTCTTCCTCTTTCTTTTCCTCCTCCTCCTCCTCCTTCTTAAATCTGTTTTTATAGTCAAGTCATTATCCCCCTCCCACTCTGCCTCCTGCTCTGCCCTCCCCCCCCCC
>LR753914.1:29703-115064 GCA_902729485.2 Mus minutoides | reverse complement strand
CCCAGGCATGGGAGATTCACCCAGGGGTAGTGCCCAGGCATGGGAGATTCACCCAGGGGTAGTGCCCAGGCATGGGAGATTCACCCAGGGGTAGTGCCCAGGCATGGGAGATTCACCCAGGGGTAGTGCCCAGGCATGGGAGATTCACCCAGGGGTAGTGCCCAGGCATGGGAGATTCACCCATGAAGATTTGATGAGATAGACACATGGTACCTGAGCATACAGGTAACAAGCCATGGGGCAAAATGTGGATTAGAATAAATGGGTTATTTTAAGTTATAATCTAGTCAGAGAAGAGCCTAGCTCTATGGACAAGGTATTTGTAACTATATTTTGAGTTTGAGTCTCAAACTCTCTCTGGGAGCATGGGGCTGGGAGGAAGTGCTACATCCACTCCAGTAGTGACCCGCCTAACAGGGGGGCACGGTCCCCAGGCAAAAAGTTCACAGAAACTTAGTCTCCTGGAATTGTGGCATCCTATATAAAGAATGCTCTAATGTCCCTGCTTTAGTTGGTAAACAGATCTGTGTGCTTTCCCCTAATATTGCTTCATTATAAGTGCTCCTAAGGATTCATATTTTAACATATAGCTAAGTTAGATTCTAAGCAGTCCTTGATCCAACCTTGAGCATGAATAGCTAAGTCACTGCCCTACACAGGAATGCATCACTATCTAGGAATAGGGAAGTTTGCGGTTTGAGGAGGAACCAGACTAGATACTTAGAACTATAGCTAACTGAGTTACACCCAGATACAAGTATTTACAATTGTCTAAGGGGAATGTGGACTATACAATAGTCTACAATAGGAACTATGGCTTCTAAGATTAAGTGGACCTTAGGTGGAGCTGGTTTTGATCCCAGTTGTTTAACACTGAATCTTATCCCAGTTGGTTCCTGCCTGTCCTTTCTGTGTCTGCATTCAGCTGTTTTGTGTAAAGAATCTAGTAACCTTTAGTAACCTCATTGTATCCTGCCAGTGTGTCACTTTCCTATGTATAAAAGTCTGATGCTCAATTTGACACATTACATTCAGATCCACACTTCTTCGTGTAGTGTCTGTTTGTCATTCACCGAATCTTTGCCCACTTCGCTCCAGAGAACTCGACCCACGCAGACAAGGAACCCAGAGCGTCTGTGGCAAGGAAGATCCACCTAGCTTCTATAGTGCAAAATGGAAGATGACCTTGTAGAGGAGAGTAATTCCCATTGTTCCCTGCGTCCCCGAGGAACACTTGAAAGGCTGGTTCTAGGGAATCCTGAGAGTTCTGGCAGGCACTGCAATAATGTAGGCATCCTTTAGCAAACAGTGCTGGTGTGGGCTGGTCTGCTGTGCAGAGAGAATAATTCAGATCTTTCTGGCCAGCAGAATTTCCACCTGTTTCAAGTTTTTAGAGCAAGAGGATTTTTATTTGTGAAAAAATGGTTTTCTTGTGCTTATCTTCTCTTTAACAGTCATTTCCCCTTTAAATGTGACACAGATGACAGAAGCATCCCTGGTCTGAGAATAAGTAGGAGAGAGTTCATTACATATTGATGGATTCTCAATCTCTTAAGCTTATACATCCAGGGTTTTCTAAATCAGAAACGGAGTGGTGATGTGGTCCTGGCACAGCCTCCCAGGCTTGGTGCCTTCCAGGCTTGGGGCAGGAAGCACACGTGGGGATTCCATTTGGTTTCTGTTACTGCTGTATGGATGGCATAAGAAAAAAATAGGATAATGCTGCTTCTCTTTTCTGTGGTCAGGAAATTATTGTTTCTTCTAAATCCTTTTTACTGATGATGAGACTTGCTACATATCTCTAAGGGCCCTATTAAGTTGCCTGTGAGGGCTAGGTGGCAGAAGTCTTTTGTGACTTTCCTGGTTTGCCTCTCTGTTGCTGTGATAAAACACTGATCAAAAGCAAACTGGGGAGCAAAGAGTTTACTGCATCTTACTGGGAATAAGCTGGTCATCTAGGGAAGCCAAGACAGGGTGGGAGAGAGGCAGGCAGGCAGGTAGGCAGGGAGGGAGGGAGGCAGGGAGGCAGGCAGGCAAGGAGGGAGGGAGGGAGGCAGGGAGGCAGGCAGGAAGCTGAATGTAGGAACTGAAGCAGAGATGGGGGCGGGGGGGCATTGCTTACTGGCCTAATTCCTGCTTAGCTAGATTCCTTATATAACCCAGGACCTCCTGTCCAGGGATGGCACCATTCACAATGGGCTAGGCTCTTCTCTATCAATCAACAATCAAGAAAATGCCCTACAGACATGTCTGTAGATCCATCTGAGAGAGGTAGTTCCTTAATTGAGATTCCTTCTTTCCAGGTGTGCCAAGTTGACAGCCAAGATTAGTCATCAAAGTGACATTTACATTGTCTGTATTTCTATATGGGAGGGTTTAGAAACTGAAGCTGGGGAAAAGGGAAGGCTTTAATGACATAGAGAAGTCAGATGAAGTGTTTGTAAACTAGACTCTTCAGCAGGAGGTAGAATGCTCAAGCCGGTGTCTTAGAGATTATTTCTCTCTGATTATAATTAAAGAGACAATTAGATATTGTCAGGTATTTGGAAATATTAATGGTACTTGACTACTCAAGATAGGTCCTTTGGCCCAGTTGGAATTATACTCTTCCTTCTAGGTGCTGGGAACCCTAGCAGAGCTCTGTTGAGATTAGGCTATGGTTTGTCCATCAAAGATTGTGTGTTCGAAGTTTGGCTAACCTGTTTTTCCAGCCAGAAGTCTGAGGATAAAAGTGGTTAATAACCCAGTGATATGCTACATACCAAATTCCCACAAGCAGGACCAGAGATGGCCAAGTCTAGGTGACCTTTGCATTATTGGCTTTCCCTAACCCTCACAATCAGGACAATTGTCTAATAGCATAAAGGAATTCTATGCTATCTGTATAACCAAGACCACACCTGATCCTTTCTTGGGCCCTCAAGATAACACATGTGGCCTATCTCCAGAACCCATCTTCTTGGAAGAAGTGTCTTGTACTTTGAGTTTAGATGTAATTATGCCGCCCTGTGCTCAGAGGATTGTATCACATCAGGAAGCTTTCTTCCCCCCCCCCCAAATTATATTGTGATTAAATATACTTACAATAAACTGCACGGGGTCAGACTCTGAAAGTTTGAACCAGCACCAGTCAGCTAAGTTCAGGCCGAGCCAGATTTCCTTCTTGCCCCTCACAGATCATTTCTTTATCACCCATTGCATTTGTAGGGATCCCCACAGCGTTCCAATGTAGTATTGAAAGTGGTAGAATCTTTAAGAAATGGGACCTGTTTATAACATGGATGCACTCACTTAAGGAAGAGATTAAAGTTTGTATTGTGGGATTGGGTTAGGTCTCTTATGAACAGATTAGATACATCAAGAGTGACTTGTTGGGCTCGAGAGATGGCTCAGCAGTTAAGAGCATTGATTGCTCTTCCAGAGGTCCTGAGTTCATTTCCCAGCAACCACATGGTGGCTCACAACCATTTGTAATGGAATCTGGTGCCCTCTTCTGGTATGTCTAAAGACAGCTACAGTGTACTCATATAAGTAAAAAAAATAAATCTTAAAAAAAAAGTGACTTGTTAAGTTAGCATATGTGTACCTACTGTCAGAACTACTAAGGAGCCTAATGCAGGAGGATCATTTAGACCCAGGAGTTGGAAGTCAGTTTCTACAGTATTGAGAAGCCTGTCTAACATCAAACAAAATCCAACCCAACCCAACCCAACCCAACCCAACCAAACCTAGACCATCTAAAGGGAGCTGCCGTGAAGTCTTGCTGTCCACCTCTCTGGCATCTTCATTGTTGACCTCTTGCTGGTTATCTCATCCATGTGACATGAGGTAGCACAAGGTCCTTGCTACATGTAGCTTCCAAGTTTGGTAGATGAGGGTTAGCCCTCATGTCATGAGCAAAAATAAGCTTTTTTTTCCTAATAAACTACCGATCTTAGGCACTGTTGCTCCTGTTTGTTTTAAAATAGCAACATAAGCAAATGAAGACAAAACCTATACAGGCTCACCATTGCCAGGTCCTTATCGGGGAAACAGTCTCAGTCTCTCAGCCTCTCTCTCTCTCTCTCTCTCTCTCTCTCTCTCTCCCCCCATCTCTCTCTCCCCCCATCTCTCTCTCCATCTCTCTCCCTCTCTCTCCCTCTCTTTTCTTCTCTCTCCATCTTTCTCTCTCTATCTCTCTCTATTTCTCTCTCCATCTCTCTCCATCTCTTTCTTTTCTACATAATACACAGTGATATTAACAGATACACACATATAAATATACATAAGCATATATAATGTGAAGACAAAGCAGACTCAAATCCAGTGAGGATGTAGTCTCAAATGGTTTTGAAAAGTATGTAAAAGAATACTCTAGGGGTTGGTGAGGTGGCTCAGCAGGTGACAGTGTCAGGAGAGTGAGCCTCAGGTGACTTTGTCCCTGGAACATACATAGAAAGCTGGACTTGGTGCTAGCCCAGCATTTTCACAGTGAAAGGAAATGTGGAGGAAGGAAAACCTTCCCAGAAACTTACCTACCAGATAGCCTGGAGGATAGCAGTGGTGGAAATGAGAGACTCTACCTTAAAAAGGTGCAAGACAAGAACCGACTCTCAAAAGTTGTCCTTTAACTTCCACATGTACAAATGTATACACACACAAATGATATTCCAGCACTCAAAAGTCTGAGGTAGTAGAATATAGAATAGGTGGTTTAATGCCAGTCTAAGCTATGTAGAGAATCTCTTTCATGGGAAGAGAGACAGAGACAGATAGATACACACACATTCTGGGGTGGGATAGTAGTGCAGAGTGTTTCCCCAGTATGCCTAAAGCCTTGGGTTCTATCCCCAGAAACATACAGCCAAATTTGAGGACCTCCTCCTCCTCCTCTTCCTCCTCCTCCTCTTCCTCCTCCTCCTCTTCCTCCTCCTCCTCCTCCTCCTCCTCCTCCTCCTCCTCCTCCTCCTCCTCCTCATCCTCCTCCTCCTCTTTCTCCTTTCTTCTTCTTCTTGAAGATTCAGTCAGCAGAACTTGATTTACTCTCTGTGTATTTGTTTGTTTTTGAGACAGGGTCTCACTCCATAGCCTTGGCTGTCATGGAACTCACTTGTGGACCAGGCTGGCCTGGAGCAGAGATCCCCCTGGCCCTGTCTCCTGAGTATTGGGATTAAAGGTGTGAGTCATCATGCCTGGCTTGATTTGTTCTTTCTTGTGCTCACTGAGGTGCTAATCTTGAAAAGGCACCTGTCTCTTTTATACTGATCAATCTCTCAATGAAAAAGCAGACCTCTCTCCCCTTCATCTCCCTGGAAAACTTGGGTAACATTTACCAGGTGTTTCTTTTTTCTCCTTTCTTTCTTTCTTTCTTTCTTTCTTTCTTTCTTTCTTTCTTTCTTTCTTTCTTTCTTTCTTTCTTTCTTTCTTTCTTTCTTCCTTCCTTCAATTTTGCTGGATTAAAATTAAGGAAGGCAGGAGGCATGGTGGCACAAACTTGTAGTCACAACCATTTAGGAGACTGTTGCAGAAGGCTCCTTTGAGTTTAGAAACTGAAGCCAGTCTGAGGAATATGGTGAGACTCTGTCTCAAACATGAGGGAGGTACTTTCTGATTAGAGTTAAATAAACACACACGCACACATTTTTTTCCTGCAGAAAATAGAATTTCATAAGAACCCAGCAGAAAAAGTCGAGGAGAGGTGGCCATGCTCAGGACATTCCTTTTAGGGTCCCTTCCCTACTCGGTTTGGTCTGGGGCCAAATGATAGATCTTTATCACATCGGCCGTGAAGCACTTATTTGCTTGGTTGGAGTTTCATCATCAGAAATAGTCTTGGTCTGTGTACACATTGCTCTTCCTTAATAGAAACCTGATGAACTTCAGAATTTATTTGAAATATGTGTTCAATATAAACCACTCTTCATTTTTTCTTTTTCTTTTTTCTTTTCTTGCAGAAATGGAATAAGTCAACAGCCTTTATTTGTTTTCCACCCTCCCCCCGCAATCTTTCATCTCATTCTTCAGAGCAGGCTGAATGGAAATATTGATAAACATAAAAACATATTTGACTTCATTAATAATCAAAAAACTCACATTAGGATGAGATACTACTGCTTTTCCCATCACTGTGACAGAAATGAAGGATATTAATCACACCCATTATTGGTGGGGAAGTAAGAGAGACCTCAGAGGAGGCAGGGCCTTCCTTCCCTACAGCTACTCTCTGGTCTGTTCTGAGAACTGGCTCTTTTCTATCCCATGGTCTATAAATCACCCTGTAAGCTTGCAGCCAAGCCCTCCTCTTCTTTTGCTTCTATTTAAAAAAAAATTTATGTATTTACTGCAAGCAGAGAATATTAGATCTTCTAAGGAAAACCCCTGCCTTCTTTTCAACCTGTTTTCTCCTCATGGTATTTATTACTCTCACCGACTGAGTTTATGCATTCTTACCCTTTCACTAAATTAACGATAAAAAATGTTTCTCTAATCTCTCCCCACCCCCAGATCCTACATAGAACCACTTTTAGTTAAAGCTTTTCTTGTGAACTTTGTGGGCATTTTTTTTTTTCCGTTCTTCCTTTTCTTTGCCTGAGTGTGATTTCGCAGACCTCAATTTTTCTCCCTCCTCTCTTTTCTGAACTTCAAACAAAAGGAGATTTATTAATTTTTTTGGTGATTTCTATCAGACCAGAGTATTAATGGCTTTTGGCTGTACTTACTATAAGTTTCGCTTTGTATCCGCAGCTAGGCACACAGCAGTGGGCTCAGCTCCCTCCCTACCCATGTTCTAAATCAGGTTCCTCTCGTGGTATGTAAGCATGAAGCCTTCCTATCTTCTATTCTAAATACTTTTAACCAACAACTGTAATTCCCAACTGAACTATAGGTACCGGGGGTGACATAGCCTCCATCATATATTGCATTGCCTTGATGGACAGCTACCTGGATTACTTCTGCCTCTGATTCACCCTTGTAGAGGAAGAAAAGCAATCGGAGGCCAGAAACCAAACTAATATCTGTCCCTAACCCATCGCAAGGTTCATAGCTGAGACCCATATAACAAAAGACAGACTAACAAAAGTATGAAAATTTAGCATAAGTCTTACATGACACAGGGGTACATATGACACCATGAAAGAACACTGTGTCTTGTTTTCTTTTTCTTTTTCTTTTTTTGTTTTGTTTTGTTTTGTTTTGTTTTGAGACAGGGTTTCTCTGTATAGCCCTGGCTGTCCTGGAACTCACTTTGTAGACCAGGCTGGCCTCGAACTCAGAAATCTGCCTGCCTCTGCCTCCTGAGTGCTGGGATTAAAGGCGTGCGCCACCAAGCCCGGCTCACTGTGTCTTTTTATTCTTAGGTTTGGTAGAGAGTGAACAGTAGTCAGCAAGAAGACTAGAAAGAGCCTCCTCCTTGCCAGAGACTAGAGATGCCAGAAATGTTTAACCCAACCTGCCTCTGGTTCTGTCCGGTCTGAAACTGGAAATATCAGAAGGGTAGGGCTTAGGGGCCAGGGTGTGTGAGTATTTGGCTTTTTCTTATCTCTTTTCCCTTGAAGGAGTATCCATTTCCTAGTGACCATATTAAAGAGTGAAACTGCAAGGCACCTAATTTTCTGAAGTGTGAACAGGACTGAGCTTTTCATTCCTGGGCTCCTCTATCCAGTAATGCCCAAATAACTCTGAGGTATCAAGCTCAGGCCTATACTATATTCCCCAAGACTCCTCCTACTATTCAGGAACCACCACAATCCCCCAACCCCACTTCCCACATTTAAGTTTTCACCTGGGCTGGAGAGGTGGTTCTGTGGTTCTGGGCACTGGCTCCTCTTCTAGAGGAAGAGGATTCAACTCCCAGCACCCACGTGGCAGCTCACATTGTCTAACTCCAGTTCCAGGGGATCCGGCACTCTCAAACAGACATACATGCTGGCAAAACAGCAATGCTCATAAAATAAAAATAAATAAACCAAAAAAGAAAGTGTTTTAAAATTTTCGCATCTATGCATCTATAATAAACTTCTCTCTAAAATTCATCTGATGTGGCCCATGAATTTCATCCTTCAAATTCACAGGACAAGAGCTCAAAAACAATATGCTGGCTGTGGCTTTGATGGCCATGTAGTTCCCAGAACCCTACCTCCCTGTGAAAGTCTCCTTCATTCTCAAAGACACCCGGTTTCTCATATCAGCAGTATGCTCTAAGGCCAAGAAACTGGGGCACTAGACACTTGGCTACGGGTTTAGCTTCTGCTTCACATTCCAGCATCTTTAGTTTTGTCTTGTGAGTACAAGGAGAATCCTTCGTGAATGAAGGTCTTGCTGCTGGAGCTGATTTCAGGGGAGTTTCTCAGAGGCAGATCCCACTGTGAGCTCTTGCTGCTCTGTTCTTGTTACTGTTGGAGAAAACAGTCAGGAAGTGGAAGCAAGTTTTCTTACAGAAAGCAACACGTTTTGGGGTAGTATAGGCTTCTGGAGTTTTGCATAGCTCTCTTGAATGGATTGCTTATAAGTTTGGAGAGGTAAAGGATTACAGGAATGGAGTAGTTTTCTGGAATAGGGCCCCTTTCTTCCTCATGTAAGGCTTTGGATGTGTAGTGGCATGAAATGCATGATGGGAGTTACTAATCCTGTCAGGTTAATGGTATCATCGCAGTGAAGCAAAGGACAGACTTCCTGTAGAATGTACATGAGGAATGTATGCCTGTGAAGATGTCATGAACCTTAGTTCTCAAGCCTCGCTTTTTGTCCCAAGTCTTCTGGTGGAGAGTTTCTGGCTGCCTTGCAGCTTTTGATTTAGTATTTTAGTAGGCACATGCTTACAGTCTCTGAGACAGGAAATAGATGTGGGGGAGGTAAAATATGTCTTTTTTTTTATTCTCCTAATTTGGCTCTAGTTAGATTTCTTTCAATCTGGCACAGAGTAGGTGGAAAGTTCTAGCAGGTAGCTGGCATGTGGTGATTTCTGTCTAAGTATTCACCAGAGAGGGAAGCTGATGAGAAGGCCAGGCATCCTTTGCACTATAAGCTAACAATGTCTTCTTGGTATGAAATAGTTCTCAATCTCCACACTTTTCCACATATGATCCAACAATATCTCCCTGGTGTGAAGACTGCCTTGGTCTCTGTGCTCGTGCATAGTGGATGCATCTGGACTAAGCTATAATCCACATCTCCTTTCAGTTGGCTGGTTTTGTTGCCTGGGTTACTCAAGCCACTGTTCTTCCCAGTAGGCTTTCTGCTCAGTTAGAGTCTTCTATGCGATTCTCTCTCCGTCATGAGACTGGTTTTTGTTTTGTTTTGCAACACAATTTTGCTGTGCAGCACAGGCTGGCTTTGAACTTGCTGCAGTGCCTCAGTCTCCCTCTGAGTGCTGAGATTAGAGGCACACATCCTCAGGTGTGGCTTTAAGAAGCCTTTTCATGACTTCAGTGAACACTGAAATACTTCCCTTCTGGGGTGAGGAGGGCAAGGATCTAGAAGGGAAGTTACTGCAGTTCTGAGAACCAAGCTATCCATAGTTTGGCAATTGTCCCCATTCAATCAAACTGGGAACTTTACAAACGCTAATGGACTGGCCAACAGAAATGCCCATAGTGATAAGGCAGGTGTATCCCTGTGCTCACGGACTGAGCATCTTGGAGATTTTGGTATAATAATATCCATTCGATTCTTTCTCTTCATCCCTTCTTTCTTTCCTCCCTTCAAACATCTCTTTCTTCCAAATGGGGTCTCATTGTCTCACACTGTATCCCAGGCTATCTTGGAACACTCATCCATCTCCCTATCTCAGTTTCCTGAGTGTTAGGATTACAGATATGAGTCACCACATCCAGCTTTTACAGTTAAAAGAAGCCAGAGAATTTGGTTGTTTGTTTAAATGGTCTATCTATCTATCTATCTATCTATCTATCTATCTATCTATTTACCTACCTGATTATTTTTTCTGATTCAAGGTTTCTCTGGGAAGCCCTGGGTGTCCTAAAACTCAGTGTGTATGGATTGCACTAGTATCAGCAGCTTATATAATGTTAATCAAAACAGTTATTAAAAAGACAAACTGACTTTAATGGGTTAATAGAACAAGAAGGATAAACCCAATTATATAACAGTATTTAATAAGTGATGATGAAAGATATCTAAATGATCTAAGTCTAAACTTATTTAATAATGCTATTAAAACCAGTTAATAATTTCAGAAAAATTCTAGACAATATAAAACAAAATCCAGATGTAACAGTATAATAAAAAAATTAATGTAAGAGTAGAACAAAGTGAGCTTGTTTTATATCTTTATTATATCTTTATCGGATTTAAATAACAGAAAAAGTTAACTATAAAAGCATAACAAGAGCTGATGGCTCTAGCTCAGTGGTAGAATGTAATACTAGAATGGGGAGAGCAGGAGACCAGAGAGGTAAAATGTCAGATTTAGACTACAGCTCAAAGACCTGGGAGGGTGTGGTGGGATAAAAGTCAAAATCAAGAAATCAGGATGGTTCAGCAGTATCCTTTCAATTTTTTTTTTTTGGTTTTTGAGACATAGCATGTTTGTATAGCCCTGGCTGTCCTAGAACCAGCTCTGCAGATCAGCCTGGACTCAAACTCACAGAGATCCTTCTTTCTTCCTTCCTTTCTTTCTTTCTTTCTTTCTTTCTTTCTTTCTTTCTTTCTTTCTTTCTTTCTTTCTTTCTTTCTTTCTTTCTCTCTCTCTCTCTCTCTCTCTCTCTCTCTTTCTTTCTTTCTTTCTTTCTTTTTTAGTTTTTCGAGACAGGGTTTCTCTGTGTAGCTGTCCTGGAACTCACTCTGTAGACCAGGCTGGCCTCGAACTCAGAAATCTGCCTGCCTCTCCCTCCCAAGTGCTGGGATTAAAGGAGTGCGCCACCACGCCCAGCTCCTCCTGCCTTTCTGCTGAGTACTGGGATCAAAGGTGTTTAAGACACTCCCGGCCTCATTTTATGGTCTTTGTACTGGGATTGAGCCTAATGCCTTATCTATGCTTTCGTGTGTGGCGTGGGACAGTCTACACGTGATTATGGATGTCTGTGGAGAACAGAGGCGTGTGGTCCGCTGGAGCTGACATGCATGGTCCAAGGGGAATCTGAGTCCTCTTCAGGAGCAGCACACACTTCAAACTGCCGATCTTTACTTTCTAGAGAGTATAATCCTTATCTCTTCATTTAAAAATGTTTCTTCCTAGATTCCTTTGACATCATTTCCCAAAGCCCTAAGATTCTAATACTGTTGCTTTGGGGTTTAAGATTTTAACATAGAATTTGAGAGGAGCATGAATATTCAGGCCACAGCAGAACTCATAAAGGGTAGGTAGCATTATGGTCAAATTCAGGTCATATGTAAGATAGAATGAAACCGTGCAATTGTTCCTTTTAGGGTATGTGACAGGCACTCATGGTTTGGATCTTAAATGTTTTCTAAGGCCTCATATCCTAGAAGCTAGCTCAAGGGCCTGTGCTACCATTGGGGTGTGGAACCTTTAGGAAGTGGGGCCTAGTAGAAGGAACTACGTCATGGGGGGGGGGGCAGGGCCTGGTACTGAAAGGTGCCATCAAGGGATCAATCTCTCCCTCTTTGCTTCCACAAGGTGAGCATCTTTTTTTTTTTTTTTTTTTTTTTGGTTTTTGGGCTGGAGGGATGGCTCAGCCTTTAAAGGCTAAACCCGGAGCGAGCAATGCGAGCGAAAGGTGAGCATCTTTACACTGGTTGTCCTGACTCTTGCCTTGACACGGGATTAGAAATAATGGGCCCAAGAGGACATGGACTGAAACCTCTCAGTATGCATTTTATTTCCTAAAGATTTTTGTCATTGTTTGAAGATTTACAAACACAAAAAGCAAAATGTGGGCTGGAATGATGGCTTAGAGGTTGAGAACACTGACTGCTCTTCTCTAGGTCCTAAGTTCAATTCCCAGCAATCACATGATGGCTTATAACCATTTATAATGAGGTCTGGCACCCTCTTCTGGCATGCAGGCACATATGCAGACAGAACACTGTGTACATAATAAATAAGCAAATCTTTGTTTGTTTGTTTTTGTTTTTTTCCAGACAGGGTTTCTCTGTGTAGCTTTGGCTGTCCTGGAAATCACTCTGTAGACCAGGTTGGCCTCGAACTCAGAGATCTACCTGCCTCTGTCTCCCAAGTGCTGGGATTAAAGGCGTGCACCACCATTGCCCAGAAAATAAGTAAATCTTAAAAAAAAACAAAAACAAAAAACAAAACAGAGCTGGGCGTGGTGGCGCACGCCTTTAATCCCAGCACTCGGGAGGCAGAGGCAGGCGGATTTCTGAGTTCAAGGCCAGCCTGGTCTACAAAGTGAGTTCCAGGACAGCCAGGGCTAGACAGAGAAACCCTGTCTCGAAAAACCAAACCAACAACAACAACAACAACAACAACAACAACAACAGCAAACCATGCAGTTCCCAGAAAGGTCTTGCTATAGCTCACAGAGCTGAAAGAAAAGCTCTTTGTGGTAGGTGAGAACCAGCAAACATTCTCTTTGGGGTTTAGCCTCAACCTCAGTATTGACCATGTTTATACATCATGTGTCAAGTCCCAGGAGAAAACTGAAATATTTTAGGCCTGTGGTGGTTTGAATAAGAATAGACCCTAGGGGCTGGTGAGATGGCTCAGCGGGTAAGAGCACCCGACTGCTCTTCCGAAGGTAATAAGTTCAAATCCCAGCATCCACATGGTGGCTCACAGCCATCCGTAACGAGATCTGGCGCTCTCTTCTGGGGTGTCTGAAGACAGCTACAGTGTACTTACATATAATAAATAAAATAAAAAAAAAAAAAAAAAAAAAAAAAAAAGAATAGACCCTATAGACGCATATATTGAATGTTTTGTCACGAGGGAGTGGGACTGTCTGAAAGGATTACAAGGTTAGGAGGTATGTCACTGGGGGTGGGCGTTGAGGTTTCAAAAACTTTTACCAGGGGTGCGTGTGTGTGTGTGTGTGTGTGTGTGTGTGTGTGTGTGTGTGTCTTTTACTCAGCCTGTTGATCAGGTTATAGCTCTCAGCTACTGCTCCAGAGCTGTGCTTCCCACTACGGTGATAATAGACTAAGCCTCTGAAACTGTAAGTGAAATGTTTTCCTTTAATATTTGCCTGGTCTTGGTCCTGGTGTCTCCTTGCAGTAATAACACAGTGATTAAGCCAAAGCCCAAGTCAGATGATTCATTCTGGATCATTCTGGCAAGCAGAGGTGGTAGTTCTAGTGGGGAGAGTTGGGGGTCACTGAGGGTATGCATTAGTTAACACAGCTCTGTGACAATATACCAGACAAAACAACCAGTTAGGGAGGATTTATGTCGGCTCTCAGTGCTGAGGTTCCCAGTCTCCTGTAATGGTGAAGGTACAGTAGGGATCATGGTGTCAGAAGGGTATGTGGATGTGCTTCATGGTAGACCAGAAAGACCAGAGGACATTAAAACCAGCGTCTAGATCATGACCTTCAAAACCTTTGTCACAGGGCATGTGAACACATCTCACACCAGTGACTGAGTATGTGTGTGTGCACACGTGTGTGTATGTGTGAAGCTGCCCGAGGACCCAGTGTAGGATGGCTTTGAATTGGGCTTTAGAGATCCTAGCCCACAGACAAGAACCCAGTCCTCCACCCTCCTTTACTCCACAACCATTGGCATAGCTCCTTCTAACTACCTCCCTTGCCCAAGTCTCCACCTTAGTGTCAGTGTCCTGAGGAACCAAATTTGCCACACACCTCAGTGTGCCACCCTTGATTGCATAGTATCTGGCATCTTTATGAAGCATCCTGCACACTCTTTATACCTTGTTCTAGTGCAGTGTATGCTCCTCTCAAACTCCCAAGTTGAAATCCTAATACCCAAGAGGTGATAGCGTTAGAGGGTAGGCCTTCAGGAGGTGGTTACATCATTGGGTGGAACCCTCATAAATGGTGTTGTGCCTTATAAATTATGCCCCAGAGAGCAGCATCATTTTTTCCCCCATTACATAAGGACATGGCAAAGAGGCACATCCCGGGGACCAACCAGGAAGTGTGTCCTCACCTAACGCCAGATCTCAGAATTCCCGGCCTCCAGTGTAATTAGTTTCTATTGGATGGGCTGTGTTTATAAAAAGATAAAGGGAGAGAATATGTTTTGGTGGAGGTGTAGTCAGGTATGGGGAAAAGGGAGTATCTCTGCAGGCCCATGCTGAGGCATCCCTTCCTCCTGAGGAACCAGCCACACACGACGGTATAGTATAGAATAGTTTATTCAGGGCATGTGTAGGGGAATTAAGAAGGTAGGGGAGAGAGAGAGAGAGAGAGAGAGAGAGAGAGAGAGAGAGAGAGAGAGAGGAAGAAGAAGAAGAAGAAGAAGAAGAAGAAGAAGAAGAAGAGGAAGAAGAAGAAGAAGAAGAAGAAGGAGGAGAAGGAGAAGGAGAAGGAGAAGGAGAAGGAGGAGAAGGAGAAGGAGAAGGAGAAGGAGAAAAAGAAGGAGGAGGAGGAAGAGGAGGAGGAGGGGAATGGGGAGGGGGGAAGGGATGAGAGGACAGAGCAAGAGCAAGAAGGCAAGAGCAAGAGCGCAAAGGGGGCAAGCAGCCCCTTTCATAGTGGATCAGGCTGTTGCCAGATAACAAAATGCTAACAGGATGTAGGATGCCCTGTCTATGATATTATGGAAGTCTGACTAGACTGATATGCCTTCTGTGCCTAGAAGCTCTGGTGATCCCCACCCCAGCTGTAGTAGGAGTCATGTACATACCACTCGGAATGATGTCTTCATTGATATTGTCCTTAGTTGAGAGGCAAAGTAATTTTAAGGGTAGCGTATCAAAACATTGTTGTTTTAGATGAACTGGAGATTTAATACTTCAGAAGACCCGTTTTTCT
Source organism: Mus minutoides (assembly GCA_902729485.2). NCBI lineage: Eukaryota > Metazoa > Chordata > Mammalia > Rodentia > Muridae > Mus > Mus minutoides. The sequence goes on along the minus strand of LR753914.1, from coordinate 100,208 downwards.
TATATTTTTGGTTGTGAACCTAGCCTTTAACTGCTGAGCCATCTCTCCAGCCCAAGACTTGCTTTTTTTTTCTTACAAAAAATAAGAAAAGATTTGAAACTATAGTAAATATCCCCACATCCTAATGATCATTGCTTTTAGGGAGTAAGAAATCAAATAGATTAAAGTTCTGTGCTGTTACATCTTTTTATCTTCCACCCAAGGGCCTCCTTCACGTCTGGAGATGCCACCCCACAACCCTTCAAAGCACGGGTCACTCTGTGACTTTAAGACATGTTTCTATTCTTTCTAAGTATATGCATGTGTGCATGTGTGGGGAGGGAGAATGTGCCTCCTAGACTATGACATCATGTGTCTCGAAGCCTGAATTTGGTAACTGACTGGGTTCAAAATCTCCGTATGCTAAGAAGAATAGGCTCCTGGACTTTGATCTTTTATGTAAATATTTTCTTTCTCAAGAAGAAGGGATTTAGCAGTAAACCACCAGCACCTTTTCATTGAGCTCAATACTAAAAACCAACATTTGCTTTAACCAGAAAACATGTAGTTAAAAAAAAGAAGAAGAAGAAGAAAAAGAAACTTGATTTTCCCGTCTTTTTCTAGTGCAGTGAACACCCTGCACCATTCAGAGCTGACTCTGGCAATGGGAAGTTATTAGCTGGTTCCCATCGTTCTGTCAGGGACTGATAAAGTAATACCATTTCACTGAGCAATCCCAGGATGCAAACACATCCTCCCCACAACCCCCAACTCAGTGTTCATGTGTGCTTTCTTTTCATTCTAGAAAAATCAAGCCATGAGCCCAGCAAGGAGAATAACTCCTATGTTTGTCCTCTTACAAGGAATGTGCTTTTATGATATGTTTCTTAATTGATTAAGAGGGGGGTAATAAATGAGCAGCTGACCTAAGTTTCAGCAAAGGACTCTTTATTGGAGCACAGGCTCTAGAAAGTTATTTTAGGCAAGTGCCCAGAGGCCATTTTCGAAGCATGAGGTTGGAGGAGACTGTGATTCTAATGAATGCTGGCGCTTCTTAGAAATAAATTAAGGGTTTCCTTCCAAGTAGGGTGGCTAGCGGGCTGGAAAGGCATATTTTTAAATGGTGGAATCCAAACACAGGCTGCGTTTGCATCTTTCAAGCCTATGGTTCCCCCCCAACACTCCCACCCCCTTGACTCTGGCACTGTACAGTCAAGCTGTTCTTGCAAAGGTACCTTGGGCTCATTTTATGCAGGGTAGAATAGAGAGCCATCCTTGGTGCGTTGGCTGGCTGAACTCTCTATGCTGGTTCAAACCACCTGGGAATAGTCAGTGAGATTTATGATGGCAGTTATGACCGCCCTCTTATTTAGCTAGGCATAGTCTCCTGCTATTAAAAAACACAGACAAAAACAAAGAAAAGAGGTAGGTTTGTAGGTCAGTGTTAAAGCATGCATGTGCCCAGGATGTGTGAGGCCTTGACTTCCATCCCAAGCATCCCCACTCTCCAAAGGCACATTTGTGAGCTATTGTCATTCCTATGTCTCGAGTTCTTATCTGAGTGATTCATTAATTTAATAACTTTACACAATTAGAATGAAGATAGGTATCTCAGTTACTTTTCTGTTGCTGAGACTGAAAAAAATGCCTAAGGGGCTGGAACGATGGATCTTGGTTGCTCAGAGGTTAAGGACACCTGGCTGCTCTTCCAGAGGCCTGGGAGCGGAGCCTTAGCATCCTCACGGTGGCTCATAACCATCTGTAACCACAGAGCAGTCCAGGGCTTCCAGTACTGTCTTCCAGCCTCCCAGGACATGGTAAGCACATGGCTCACGGTCAGAATTTCAGGCAAAACACCCACAGACATAAAAGGACAAACCAAGAAGTAACAAATAAAGCAGCAACAATAAAAAATGTCTAAAAACAAGGTAGGGGAGAAAGGGGGTTATTTTGGCTTAGGCTTCCAGAAGGAGAGAGTCTAACATGGCTGAGAAGGCATGAAAACAGGCCAGAAAAATACAGCGTCAAGACAGCTAACCGGATGGTCACATTTCTAGCCACACACAATAAACAGAGAGATCCAACAGGATGTGTCGAGGCTATGAATCCTCCAAGTGGCTTACTGTCTCTGATAAAGTTCCATCTTTTGAAAGCCCCATAACCATTTCAGATTGTACCACTAACGTAGGGGGGGGGGCAAGTGCTCAAACTTGTGAGTGGGTGGGGGCATTTCTCATTCAAATCACCCCAGGAGGTGACAGATCACTTGTTTCTAGCCAAATTCAGTAGATCTTAGGCAGGGAGGATCTACCAGATGGATGGTTTGAATCTTCCTGGATAGTCTCCTGAATCATAGAGCCGGTCCTGGCCTTTTGTATGGGTGTTTTAGATTTTTGAGTCTTTGAGTGGAAATGAAAATCATATACATACACAATCCAGGTATAGGGATGCCTGTCTTTAATTTTAGTACTTGGAAGGCAATGACAGGTGGATCTCTTGTGAGTGGGAGGCCAGCCTGGTCTGTGTAGTGAGTTCTGGGGAGAAACTGTCTCAAAGAAAGAAAAGAAAAAAATTCACACACAACAACAACAACAACAACAACTCTCTGCCACCCAGAGACACCCCAAGTGTTTCTGAGAGCTTTGGATGCCAGGCATGTTCTCAAAGCTCACTTGAGATGACTGCCGACATTAATTAGTGTCCTTTTAGCTTATGTGTGGGGGGACAAAATTGCTGCTACTGCGAACAAAGGTTGGGGGACTGTGGCACAGTGACGCAGTGACACAGGAGGACAGGACACATCACACTTCCTGCTGCTGACAGAAGACAGCCAGAAGACAGCCTGTCTCAGAGCTGCAAGTCCTACCTTCCCCAGACACCAGAGCAAACGAGCACTAAGAGAAGATTAAGGTCAGTGAACCTAACAGCACCACACCCTTCCACCCTCAGGGTTTTTATTATTTTTTTTGTTTGTTTGTTTTTTGTTTTTGAGGCAGGGTTTTTCCTGGAAATCACTCTGTAGACCAGGATGGTGTCCAACTCAGAGATCCGCCTGCCTCTGCCTCCCAAGGGCTGGGATTAAAGGCATGAGCCACCACTGCCCGGCTTCTTGTGGGGCACTTTGCTCCCACTAGTCCAGGAAAACTGGAGCAATCCAGTTTTTGTAGTATGGAATTTTTCTTGCTTTTTAAAAAAGATTTATTTATTTATTATATGTAAGTACACTGTAGCTGTCTTCAGACACTCCAGAAGAGGGAGTCAGATCTCCCACCATGCGGTTGCTGGGATTTGAACTCAGGACCTTCAGAAGAGCAGTCGGCTGCTCTTACCCACTGAGCCATCTCACCAGCCCGTAGTATGGAATTTTTATCATTTAACAGGGAAGTCTTTGTGGTTCTTCCTTCTTCCTTTTCTATCCCCTTCCCTCCCTTTTCTCTTCCCTTCCTCTAATCTGTTCTTTTTCTTCTCCCTTCCCTGTTCACCGTTCCCCTATCATCTACTTCTTCCATTTTGGTGACTGACAGGCTCTCCTGTATCCTAAGCTGGACTTAAATGCACTGTGTAGCTAAGGCTGACCTTGAACTTGTCATCCTCCTGTCTGTGGTCCTAGGTGTGTCCATTATAACTGGTGCTTTGTGACACAGGGACTGAACTCAGGGCTCTGTGCAGGCCAGGCAATCACCCTGCTAACTGAGCTGTTTCTTGCCTTGTTTTCTTTGACTGAGACACAGTCTAACTATGTAGCCCAGGCTGGCTTTGGAATCAATCTTTTTGCTGCTGCTTCTTGAGTGTGTTCCACCATACTTCCTGAAAAGCTATGGATAATGATAGACCTCCACTCAGCTTCCGTCTGGAGCAAGCAGGGAGCTGAGAAATTTCTGCAAAGACCACATGAAAATTTTAACGTATTGAAAAAAAAATACTTCTTCCTTTTTTTCAGCAAGACTGGACTGTACGGCCTGTGCTTGAGTTCTCCCAGCCTGGGCTTCTGAACCCTCCTGTGCCTGGTTTCCTGCTTTCTAGTCTCTTTCTTAGAGAACCTCTGAAACCTCGGAACATCTTTATAACGTAACATGTCTTCAGTTATGTCACTGTCATTTGTGTTTGCGTTCTTAAACATTGACAAGAATCAGAACACACCACCCCAAAATATGTTACATTGGCATAAAAAACAAGAAAAACTAAACAAACAAACAAACAAACAAAAAGCAACCGAAGTTGAAGCCTTTGAGTTGCTGGAATACTTTCCCTGTCTGACCCCAAAGCCTCATCCAGCGCTCACTTGTCATGGATCCTGCCCCTGGAAGCCGCTTTAGTTCTGTCTTCTCAAAGGATACCTACCGCCAGCAAGTGAAGAAGTCAGTCAGCTCAGCGTTAGAAAATTCCACCGGACTCCTCCCCTCCTGGAAGCAAAAGGTCATAAAGAACATAAGCACCCCTCCCCTCCGGAAGGGAGGGGCTAATTACATCCCTCAGACCACAGGGTGGAGGGACGGACCACAGGTTCCGAGAGACTATTGGTCACCCAGCTCATTCCCTATAGACCAATCAGTATAAAGACTCGCTGGATGGGCTGCGCGGTCACTCTTTCTCTACATGCAGGGTGACCCAGCATGATGGATTAAATAAAATTCCTCTTGCTTTTGCATCGATTCGAGCTCCACGTGGTTCAGTCAGGGGTTTCCCCCCCCCCCCCAAGCTAACGCTCCACAGTCTTACACAAGCTCTCCCATCTCCTGTGCATTTTCCCAGGATCTATTTCTCTTTCCAAGGCATCATAAGTGTTTTCTGCGTGCCTTTACCCCACACCTTCTAAGAGACCATCTGTGTTCCCAGAGCTGCTCCCCTGCCCTTTCTTCTCCCGTTAAGATGGTGAATAATAGGGTTGTCCAGGTGGCCCAGCCGTCAAGAGCACTTTCTCCTCTTAAGTAAGAGCCTATTCCATTCCCTGCCTCCCTGTGGTACATCACAAGGCTCTGTGACTCCAGGTCCAAAGCATCTGATGCCCTCTTCTGGCCTCACCTGCACTCGTTCACGCATATGGTGCACATATTCATACATGAGGGTCAAGTGCTCGTGTGTATATATATATGAAATAAAATAAATAAATCTAAAGGAAAAGAATGGTAAAGCCCAAGGGCTGGGGAGATGGCTCAGCGGTTAAGGGCACTGACTGCCCTTCCAAAGGTCGTGAGTTCAAATCTCAGCAACCACATCCATCCGTAACGAGATCTGATGCCCTCTTTTGGTGTGTCTGAAGACAGCTACAGTGTATTTACATATAATAAGTAAATAGATCTTTAAAAAAAAGCCCAAGTTTCAGCTTCCTGCTGAGTCACACTTTTAAAAAACTTTCACTCGTATTATGTAAATCAAATGCCTTTTATTATTTTAATTTGTGACCTCTTGAATATTGAAATTTTTTTATTGATACAAGTTGATGTAAAAAAAATAGGAGGTAGTACATACAGTAATAAATATTCAGACACAAAACCCTGGATATTTAGAAATTCTTGTATTGCTCTTTCTTTGGTTAAATTCCTCAGTCTGTCCAAATCCTCGTTACTTGTGAAACAGAGGTTCACCCGAGCTCCGCCTGCTGAGGTCTTGCCATGTGCTGCTCTCGTCTGTGCTCTGATTCTGGATTTTGTTCTTTGATTTTTCTGCATCTGCCATGCAGTTGCGTCATCCGAGGCACACACAGGGTTAAGAATGGACACAGGAGTGGTGTTCATGAACCACTCCTCTGTTCTGCTCATCGTGAAGCTGTAGCCTCCACAACAGACGGTTTTAAAATGTCTTTTGATCTTGATCATTATTGAATCACTTTGTATTAAATATAGGTCACTTGAGCCTCCATATAACTGATCAAATGACGTTAAAAATCGTTTGATTATCATTTGCTTTTTTAATTCATTTAGTTTGAGACGGGTCCTCATACATGGTTCAGGGTGTCCTCGTCACTTTGGTCCCCTTCGTGAGTGATGGGATTCCAGGCATATGGTACCACACAGGGCAGAAAGTTCACATTCTTTCCTGCCTCTGAAGGCCTTTAAGCACTCATACTTCAAATAAAACAAAGCAAGCAAGCAAACAAACAAACAAACAAACAAACAAGAATGCCCCTCTTGGTTTATCTTCTTTATGCGGCCCCAAGTTTCATGAGCATAGGGTCTAGATATATGTGTATATTTCCCATAGAGTACAACATATGTATAATGATAAATGTTTCTTTAGTCCCTCCTCCCCCCACCCCCAGGAGGTTCAGGTCTGTGATTGTGTGCTTGAACTCCTGGCATGGTAGGCAGGCAAGTTCCCTATACTCCAGCCCTCTCTTGCTGTCTTCTCCCTTGCGTTTCATTTAATAAATTCCTCAAACAATTTCTTAGGTTTCAGTAGAGATCTGGGGGTGATTTCCACACTGCTCTCCCAGCTGGGGAAGCCTTGTTCTCCTTCCTAAGATAAAAATCTGCCCTTGAGAAGAAATCATTAGTAGGAACAGAAGTGGGACTCGGGAGTTCAGGCCAACAGTCATACACTTTTAATCTCACTTTTTGTGAATGTGAATTGTTGTGGGTCTCCAAAAGGACACCGACAAAGCCACAGCCACAGCAGTGGGAGCACGATGGGCTCGGAGCAGGAGTTAAAGGGTGGAAAAGGGACAAAGGTTATCTAGCTGCACCCCTTCTGGTGCAACCAAGGGGCTTCTGGGGGCTTTCTTCTTTTTATGTTTCAAAATGGGAACGGAATGAGAAAGCAGTGGACTTATAGGGCGAATTTGCATGAGAATAGGGGACTGGAGAGAAGGGTCCTGTCAGAGAAGTTGGTATGTTCTCTAAAGGCCACTGGGGTGTGTGAGAAGTGTTATGTAAAGCAGAAACAGGAATACAAAGAGAGACCACCAAAATAATTGTCCCCAGACTATATCCCCCCTCCTCCCCCTTCGGCAATCCAGAAAATGACAGATTGCTCCTTAGCAGTTGGTAGCCTGAAAAGCCTTTGATTTAACCCAACTTCTTTTCCTTCTAGAGCACGAACTGGAAAGTATTTCTAAGTCATTGTGACCCAGGGCTTATTAAGAGAGTGTTCTGTGGAGCGAAGGACACTGTTTACCCTGCTTACACAGGCAGGCACTGGGCCCCGGACTCTCATGGTTAGAGCTGGCTCTTCTCTGAACACATCTGTAAGAACACCTTCAGGCCTCCATTAGCTTAGAACTTCATAGCGATAAAAACGGTGTTAATTAAGAATGGCAAAACGCAGGCGTGGAAAGAGACCTAGGTCCGATTTTTGCTGAGCTGAATGTGAACGCTACTTTATACAGAAGGAGTCCAAATCCCTTCCGGTGTGGTTCCGCTCTGAACTTATTGTTCGTCTCTGTTGGGGACTGGGCGAAACCTTTAGCCGTGTGTGCCTAGGGGAAGGGTCTCCGCAGTGCACCTACTCTCCTCCTTTGTCAGGCCGTCTTGTGTTTTATCTGCTGACCTTTCTGAATGTCCCATGTCACCCTTATCCTGCACATGTCTGCACTGCGATGTCGCTTCTGCTTATCGGGGGCCCTTTCTTTTCTCTGCTGCTAATTGAACAGCCCATGCGCAAGCAGGCCCCGTGGAGAGCTCAAGGATCATAGTCCCAGTGCAGTGACTCAAGACTGTTAAGCAGGCCTGTCTCAATGCATGCAGCTAAGTGCCTGGTGAGGGCTGGCTAACAGAAAACCATATTCTGGGCTACCACACTCTAGATCTTTTGTTTTGTGTTTTGAGACAGAGTCTCACCATGTAGCCTTGATGACCTCAAACCCACCGTGTAAACCAGGCTAGCTTGAACTCACAGAGATCCACCTGCCTCTACTTCCCCTGTACTGAGAGTGAAGGCATGTGCCACCATACCTGGTGCCACTTTGAACTTTAAACCGAGAGTTCCAAGGGAGAAGGACAGGGCTTTCCCTCTTCATGTTCAAGACTGAAACTTCCAGAAGATATTACGATGATGTTGATTTATTTTCCACTATTTAGCTATCTCACCAACTAGGGAAATTGATGCGTATGGCAAGAAGGAAGATGCCAGTGAATCCAAAGCAAACATTGTCCTAGAAGACTTCCTGACTCCGAGTCTGATGTCTCCTCTAACACTGCCCCCACCCAGTCATGGGGTGGGAAGTCATGCTTACTTCCCACGAAAGGGGAACACCGGCTTCTAACCTCCTCATCCAGTGCAAGTCGTGGACCTGTGCCCTTTACCACATTGACTTGCTGTTGGAACCTTCAGGGTGCAGAGGGGGTTGGGGGCAGTTCCCTTGGGCTCTACACCGCTCCAGATCAGGGAGGGCTTCTCTTTGGATATTTCCACTTTCAAACAGGAGACCTCTGAGTATCCTATGACTCCTTCAGCCACCAAGAAGGACAGGCGACTTTGGGACAAACTCCTGTATTAACTTACATGGTCATTTGAATGTGCTTGGTTCAGAGAGTGGCACTATTTAGAGGTATGGCCTTATTGGAGGTAGTGTGTCACTGAGGGAGTGGGTTTTAAGACCCTGGTCATAGCTGCCTAGAAGCCTGTCTTCAGATGAATGTCAGATGAATGTAGAACTCTCAGCTCCTCCTGCACCATGCCTGCCTGGAGCTGCTATGCTTCCACCTTGAGGATAATGGACTGAACCTCTGAACCTGTAAGCCAGCCCCAATTAAATGTTGTCCTTATAAGAGCTGCCTTGACCATGGTGTCTGTTCACAGCAGACACCTAAGACAACTTATGTCTGGTGTCATTCTCTCTCCCTATTGCAGCTAACTTTTTTGGAGAATAACCAGGATCTTCTGAGCCACCTAACTCATTCTTTTCGGCCCCTAAAGTAAAGGTGGCTCATTATAATATGAAAATGAGCATAGATGGCCAGAAAGAAGGGTTTGTGGTTGCTCTTTCAGCCTTTTGACCTTGGGCTGACCCTGCTCCAAATTGTGTCTGCCATTTTTTCTTCTTGAACTAAGCATGCTCAGGAAAGTATCCTCTCCAGAAAGTGTTTTTTTTCTAGATTGCTATGTAGGGGCTTCCCAACAAACTCCCCACGATCATGGAGCAGGTGGGTCTGGTGCCGTCCTTACAGCCACAGGTAATGAACATGCCTCTGTTATCTCTGGCCATGATCTCTGGCTCCTGGATCACTCAGTATCGACTGTGTTGGGTTACAGACACAGCTTCCAAGCCTCTGCTACCCACAGTGTTTTCTGCTTTGTTCATGGTCTCTGCCACACCTGGGGGAAAATGCCTGACATGTTCACACTGGCATGGAAATTTAATAATTCATAGTAGGCCTAGTTAACCTCCTTGTCCCCCATGCTGGGGGGGGGTGTTAATTTTTTTCCTTCGCTATGATGTGTGTAGCATCTAGATAGAAACTTTGTCCTGGTTTCTGAGAAGTAGGCCATGTACTTGTTTATTCTGGTGGAAAGAGAGATTTCCAGGCTACGCTGGATATGGTAAGATCTCTCATCAGTCAAATTACTGGGTGCCATTATAAACTGATGTAGCTTTCACTATAACCAATTTAATTTTCCACATCCTTGTTTCATGTTTATTGTCTCTGTTGTCGTTTTAAAATATTTTATTTTTATCTGTGTGTGTTTCATGTTTGCGTGTCTGTATGTCTGTGTGTCTGAGGGAATGTTGTATGTGTGCTGGTGTCTGAGGAGGTCAGAAGATGTCAGATCCCTAGGAGTTGTGAGTGGTCCGACATAGGTGTTGGAGAAGGAATTTGGGTCCTCCACAAGAGCAGCAAGTGTTCTTGCTTAACTGCCAAGTTATCTTTCCTGATTATAGAATGTGGTGTTTAACAAGACCAAGTAAAGTAGAGAATGTAGAGAAATTTCCCAGTTAATTCCAAATAGAAGTTATACAGGTTCAAAGATAAGACAACAGGGGGAAATTTTTCTACTTTCCCCTTATAAAAAGCTGTGTTTTGTCAGCTTGTGTTACTGGAAGTTTCAGGGATCTGCCCTTTCTTTCGGTGCCATAAATTGCTAAGAAGTCCACCATTTCTTAGGGTTCTTACACTCCTTAGTAAAAGAATTTTAAAATGTACCTAGAAGAAAGCCCAGGGGTAATTTTTATTAGAGTTTAAAAATACTTACACCCTTCTGAGTGAGGAGGCACAAAGTTAGGTAGACGTCACAGAACTTCATGGCAAAGCCCTGTTCTAGGTTTGCACTTCCTGGAAAGGAAAAGCACATATGTTTTTCTCTCTCTCTTTTTTTTCCCTTGTTCTGGTCAACCCCGCTCGCTCCCGCTGGCTCCGCTTGCTCCGGCCAGCCCCACTCGCTCCCAGCCCCCTCCATATGGCTCCTGCTTGTTCCAGTTGGCCCCACTCTTGGCTCCACTTGCTCTGGTTCAGATGCACCAGAGGAGGGCGTCAGATCTTGTTACGGGTGGTTGTAAGCCACCATGTTGTTGCTGGGATTTGAACTCATCACCTTCGGAAGAGCAGTCGGGTGCTCTAACCCGCTGAGCCATCTCACCAGCCCCGAAAAGCACATATGTTAACAGAGGAATAATTATTCCTCCCACCTCTTCAGCACAGCAGTAGGTAGATTTGCCTTTCTGAACAGTGGTCTCCTAGTCAACTGATTCACTGATTATTAACTTATGTATGAGAAGTTAGGGCTCCCTCCAGGCCTGAGGTGTAGTCTATGCTTTAGACTAAAAGAAAATAGTTTTTCCTCAGTGGAAAGGACCCTCATTAGGATGACAGTGATTCAAAAATTCTATAGGTTTTAAGGAAAACCCCCAATATCTACACATAATTTAATTGTATATTTAAAATCAATATTAGTGACAAATATAAAATGTATTACTTTAAAAAATATGGTAAGAAATTTTATGGTTTTGTTTTGTTTTTTCAAGACAGGGTTTCTCTGTGTAGCTCTGGCTGTCCTGGAACTCATGCACAGGCTGGTCTTTGGGATTAAAGGTGGGTGCCACCACTGTCCAGCTGTTTGTTTTGTTTTTGAGACATGGTCTCTATGTAGCTCTGGTTGTCTTGGAACTCTCTCTGTAAAACACGCTGGCTTCATACTTACAGAGATCTGCCTGCTGAAATTAAAGGTGTGTTTCTCTATGCTTGGTAAGAAATCTTTAATTCATATTCATCTACATTTTGAGCATACCTGTCTTTCATAATTATGGGGGAGAAAAATTAGTATCTGTTCTTCATCAGTTTCAAGGCTTCTGACTGAGACACTGGTATTAAATAGCAGGTTAACAAGAAAAAAAAAAAGCAACTTAAAACAAAAACAAACAAAAACCATAATCATAATACAGAAGCCCTCAGAAGTGAAAACCCAAAGAACCCCCCACAACACTGGTCTCTGTGGATCACCTTTTCCTCTTCCACCTTTACCTAATCAGCGAGATGGCTCAGTGCATAAAGCCTGCAAGCCTGAGTTCCAGCTCTAGAACCCACACAGGAGAAGGAGAGAACTGACCTCTACACCATGGCATGTGCACATACCCCCTTCTCGCGCAACCGAAAAACTCCATGTAAAAATAAAAAGAAGCAAGAAAAATTATAGTTGAAAAAGTGTGAGTAGAGAAAAAAAGGTCTAATCTAATGATAATAAAGCATGAGAGACTTAGTTCAGAGTGTGTGTGTGTGTGTGTGTGTGTGTGTGTGTTTGGGTGTTTATGGTGTGCTGTTTGTGTGTGTCTGAGTATGTGCTGTCTGTGTGTCTCTGTGTACCTGTCTACTCTATCTGTGTGGTGTGGTGAGTGTGTGTCTTTGTGCACGTGTGTCTGTGTATATGTTTGTGTGTGATGTGTGTGTGCTGTGCCTGTGTGTGTGAGTGTGTGTCTTTGTTTGTGCACGTGTGTCTGTGTATATGTTTGTGTGTGATGTGTGTGTGCTGTGCCTGTGTGTGTGTGTGTGTGTGTGTGTCTGTCTGTCTGTCTGTCTTTCTGTGTGGTGTGTGCTGTATGTGTGTGATATATGATTGTGTGTATCTGTCTGTCTATACTATCTGTGTGATGTGGTGTGTATGTCATTGTGTGTGCACCTGTGTGTCTGTGTATATATGTGTGTGATATGTGTGTGTATGTGTGAGAGTGTGTGATGTACCTGTGTATGTTGTGAATGTGTGTGTGTGTGTTTCTGTCTGGTGTGTGATGTGTGTGTGATGTATGATTGTGTGTCTCTGTGTTTGTGATGGATGATTGTGTGTGTGTCTTTGTGTGTCTCTGTGTTTATCTGTGTGTGTCCTCAGAGATAACTGCACTCCTTTCTTTTCTCCTACAGGGAAGATGCTTCTAGAAGGAGGTTTTGTGGCTTAGAAGAAGAGTAGAAGGTGAGAGAGTTCAAACTTATTTTCTCAAACACTAACCTGGGGCGTTCTGGAGTAGTGTATTTTTCAGACCATTTTATATTTCCATCTGCATTGTTTGAGACACAGCTCTTCCTTAATCTGTGCATGGTGCAGTCACTGGAAAGTCCATCCTAAAGTGCAAACAGTCATCCATGTGATGCTAAGGTTCACAAGGCATTATTTATCTTTCTGGTGTCTGCGTTACCTCTGGCCTCCATAGCCTGACTGCTTTACATGTTGCTTTAAGTGATTTTCAAAAGGGTCAAGTGCAATGACATCTAAACTTGACATTCCCATATCCCTGGGCACAACTGAGGTGTAAAAATATGCCTTTTAAAAGTTAATTTTGTTAGGTTACATCTGTAAGAGTCTAACCCATATTAAGTGGTTAGGTTAAGAAGTCTTCCTCAGGGCTGGGGAGGAAGCCCAGTTGGGAGAGTGCTTTCCTAGGACACATAGAGCATTTGATCTGGTCCCTACTAGCACAGCATAAAGCAGAAGCAGCGGTTCCTTGCACATTTGCAGGCATTCTTGTGATTGATTAGTTTCTCTAGTAAAGGACCCATTAGATTGTTCTTCAGTTCTCAGCATTATCTCAAGCAATTGGTAAATGGAAAATATCTAACGTAGTGTTGACAAGTGATTTATTTCCCTCCTCCTCCTTTTTATCCTTCCCTTCCTCCTCCTCCTCCTCCTCCTCCTCCTCCTCCTCCTCCTCCTGCTTTTTTTGTCCCAGCCCAGCTTGGGCTACATAGTGAGACAGTCTCAAAAAGAAAAACCAAGTGTAAGGCCTTTAATCCCAGCACTGCAGAGGCAGAGGCAGAGGCAGAGGCAGAGGCAGAGGCAGAGGCAGAGGCAGAGGCAGAGGCAGAGGCAGAGGCAGAGGCAGAGGCAGAGGCAGAGGCAGAGGCAGAGGCAGAGGCAGAGGCAGAGGCAGAGGCAGAGGCAGAGGCAGAGGCAGAGGCAGAGGCAAATGGATCTCTATGAGGTCAAGCTCAGTCCACAGAGTGAGTTCCAGGCCAGCCAGTGCTACACAGTGAGACCCTGTCACAAACAAACATATACCAGAAAACAAACAACAACAAACTTGTGAGTGACTCTAAGTGATATGAAAATTATGTATCAGAATTTACCTGGTATGCCTTTTCTCTCTCTCCCTCTCTCCCTTATACCTCTCTTTTTCTTTCTCTCTTCCTCTCCCTCCCCTCTCTTTCTCCTTCTTCCCCTTCTCTCTCCTTATCTCCCCTCCCCTTTCTTCCTTGATCTCTCCTCTCCCCTCCTCTCCTCTCCTCTCCTCTCCTCTCCTCTCCTCTCCTCTCCTCTCTCCTTCCTTTCTTTCTTTCTTTCTTTCTTTCTTTCTTTCTTTCTTTCTTTCTTTCTTTCTTCCTTCCTTCCTTTCTTTCTTTCTTTCTTTCTTTCTTTCTTTCTTTCTTTCTTTCTTATATAATGATGCATTTAAAGATCAGTGGTATATTAGATTCAACAAAATGTGCTGGTATTTTATGTGAACTAGACAGTTGAATCTCCCGTCCCTTGGTAAACTTCTTCTGAAGAGTTTGTGTATTCCCAGCATTGAAGAGCAGCACATTTAAAGGAAATTATCTGTAATCCATTTACTGCAAACTTTGTCAAAGCTCAAACTGCAGTTATTCAATCACACTTTACTTCAAAGCATCACAGAGGAGAGAGAGGGAAATCTGGTCAGCATGTTGCAATAAGAACGAGTATTAAAACCTATGAAGGAACAAGAAGATTTGAAGTTACAGGACCACTATAGCTAAATAAAGTCTGCATTGAAGTGTTTTTATGTAAAAAGAAAAACTTTATGGCTTCATAAGGAATTGTTTAAAGACTAGTGCATAAGATTGGGTCACTTAGTTAATCATCTGACATACTTGTTGAACTCAGTATTCATTCAGATCTACTATTTAATGAGCCTACTATGTGCTAGCCATCATCCTGAACTCTGAAGTAGCAAAGGAAGGGAACAGTCTCGTTAGAGTTATTTTTGTATGTCCATGAAAGAAGAAGGTACTTCTAAGTGTTGCAGGTTATCTTAGCTCATTTGTATAGATATAACAAAATACCATAGATCTGGTAATTTATAAATAAAGTAAATTGTTTTCTCATAGTTCTGGAGACTGGGAAGTCAACGATCAGGTTGCTTGTGGAGTGGTGGCTGCCAAGGACCTTTCTTTGCTTCCAGTATTGTACCTTGTGGCTTGGGAGTGTAGCTCAAAGGTAGGGAGGGAGCTTGTCTAATATGTTCAAGGCTCTCGCTTCCAACACAGCAGTATCAAAAAAGACTTAAACCAAACCAAGCCATCTAAAACCAACCAACCAAAGAACCACCACCACCACCACCACCACCACCACCACCACCACCACCAAACCCAAAAACCAAAATGGCTTCCTTTAAGGAGAGGTATTCTTTATCTTTACCTAGTAGAAGACATGGAACAATGGACAACTTAGCTGCTGGAATAAGAAGACAAGAACTCTGTCTGTGTTGACTATGCTAGAGGATATCATAGAGAAGGTAGATAAGGGTTGGGAAGATGGCTCACTGGGTAAAATACCTAAATTCAAATTCCAAAGACTGAGCTTGGTAGCATGTGTCTGTAATTCTAATGCTCCTACGGTGAGAAAAGAGGTGAAGACAAGCGATGCTGAGTTGGTTCATGGGCCAGTTTGGTGGCATGCACAGCAGTGAAAAACAAAGCAAGTGGTGGTGGTGATGCTAAGGTTCCCCAAGTGGTTATTGATCAATCAACAAAGATACCAGGGCCAAATGCTAGGTAGAAGGAAAGAGGCGGGACTTGTCGGTTCCCATAGGCAGGCTAAAAGATGCAGGAGAGGAAGGGAGATTTCACCATACTTTGGAGGGAGAAAAGGTTACTAACTATGTGAGTTCTAAAGCATAGTGGCCATTGGCCATTTCCCTGACTGGGCCTGGGGCAGCAGGTGGGATATTAGAGACATAACTAAGAATTCGATCTTCAATTGGTATAGTGGTTTCAATGAGAATGTCCCTTACTGTTATATTTTATTACTTGGTCCCAAGTTGGTAGTGCTGTTTTGGAGGCTTAGGAGGTATGTCCTTGCTATAGGAAGTAGGTGGAGGGGAAGAGCTCTGAAAAATCATTAGTTATGGTTGGACTGTGAGCAGTTCTTCACAGGCTCATGCATTGAATGTGTGGCACTCAGTTTGCTGCTGTTTTGAGAAAATCAGGAAACTTTAAGTGACAGGGCCTTGTTGAAGGAAGTAGGTCATTGGAGCATTCTCCGGAAGTTACATCTGGTCAGAGCCCATTGTTCTTTTTCCTTTTTATCTTATTTGATGTGTATGAGTATTTTGCCTACATGAAGGTCTATGTAGTGTATGTGTCTGATACCTAGAGAGGCCAGAGGAGAGTGTTAGATTCCTTCAGAACAGGGGTTTTGTGGGACCATTAAAGGTAGCCTGGTTTCTGGTTGACCTAGGTTTAAAACCCTGGTGACCCAGCAGGAGATAATCCTGCAAGGGACGGTAGGTATTTTGCCACACTCCTGGACACCAGGCTCCTGACACGAGGCCTCAGCCCTTCATAATTCTGTGGCCATCAGTCATGTAAGGGCAATGGCCCAAGCTCTTCCACAGGGAGAGGAGGACATGACTATAGATCACATAGCCTCAAGACAGATCTCCATTTTAATGAGGTACCTAAAGGCCAGAAGGGCTTAGCCAATTAAGCTCTCCTTCCCAGAAACTCCTCCCTGCAAAAGGTATTTAAACTCAGGCCTACCCTGCGAAAGTGGGGTATGGTTTCACTCATCATGCCACGACAATAAATGCTTTAAAATTATGGACTGCTTCTTCTCATTGGGATCTACCGTGAGAAGCTATGGAACAGGCCTTTGTTTTGTTTTGTTTTTTTTTTTTTGTTGTTGTTGTTGTTTTAGTTTTTCGAGACAGGGTTTCTCTGTATAGCCCTGGCTGTCCTGGAACTCACTTTGTAGACCAGGCTGGCCTCGAACTCAGAAATTCGCCTGCCTCTGCCTCCCGAGTGCTGGGATTAAAGGCGTGCGCCACCATGCCCGGCCAGGCCTTTGTTTAAAGAGATGTTCTAATCCCTCTCAGAAGGCCTCTCAGTGCTCCCAGCCGCAGTCTCCACCAAGCCAAGCAGCCCTCCGAGCAAGCCAAGGACTCTCCATTTCCCCTTCAGCCCGAGGCTCAATCCAGCCCGTGGGCGGGCACTCCGTTCTCATCTCTTCTGCAGCATCCATTGGCGTCTGTGGTGCACAAGAGTCTGAGAACCTGCCAACCCTGGCCTCTGTGCAGGTCCTTGGATCCCTGAGTCTGACTCCAGCAGTTCCCCAGGGACCTCAGATTCAGCTGCACTCCCCGACCCCGAAGCAGTGTCCTGTGGCTTCCCACAGCCTGACGCCTGGTGTGGGGAAAAAGACTTCCAGTATCCCACCTTGCTAACCTACAGGCTTACAGATGGTTATGCAGGTGTTGGAAATTCAACCCAGGTCTTCTAGAAGAGCAGCTAGTGCTCATACTTGCTGAGCCATCTGGGATGCTGAGATTCTGAGACTCTCCATTCCAGCTCCTTGCTTGATTCTATCTCAACTACATCAAAGCTGTTTCCTCTAAAGATTCGCTTCCAGGACATTTCCAGAACAACTAATTCACCCATCCAGCTTTTCAGATCAGGACATCAGCTAAACCATGAACTTTCTCAACACATAGAGGCCAAAAGACAAATGATGCCAGCTAGCCTTCCTTTGACAAAACCAATTTTTCTATTTCCTTTTGGGACTCCAGAAGGGAATTCTTCACCTCAATTCAGCTAGAAGCAAACAGAAAAAGGTTATCATCCCAATCTCTTAGGTTGAGATAGATGGTTCTGGTTATTTTATATAAATGATATGTTATCATTTTAAGAGATAATTTACAAATGTTATATCTTTGAACAGGGAAGAAACTAGAGAGCTTAGACTCAGAGATTTCTACCTTTCCTTTCCCATTCTCTATCCTTCCTTCTTAGATAAAGGGAAGGAGGGTGGAAGAGAAAAGAGGAAATGTTATAATATCATACACATTAGAAAAATAAACAAATAGAGATAGGTTATCAAATTTACTCCTAAAACAAAATATTATTTAGCCATATCTTACATTAATAGAAGTATTTATAATTAATATAAATTGAAATTATAGTTTTACATTGGTACAAAATTTATAGCCTAATACAGATTTAAGGTTTTCATTGGGACAAATTTCCTATATTGATATCAAATTTGAAATTAATTTTATTACTTTTATAGGCATTGGGCCTGTACAACTCATCTAAAATTATAAAGCTTAGACCCAGTCCTTCTAATAACTGCCATTACAAACTGTTTAAGATGATTAAGTAACACAAGTTAAGGGCCAAATAATAAACTCATGGTTAAAAGAAGAGAATACTCTCTGCTGATCACTTATGTGAAAAAAAGAAGAAAAAAAAAGGTGAAGAAGCCGGGCGTGGTGGCGCATGCCTTTAATCCCAGCACTCAGGAGGCAGAGGCAGGCGGATTTCTGAGTTTGAGGCCAGCCTGGTCTACAAAGTGAGTTCCAGGACAGCCAGAGCTACACAGAGAAGCCCTGTCTCAAAAAACAAAAAAAAGGTGAAGAAACTCATTAGATTCTGATTTAATTATAATAAAGTGTTTTCAGTTTACTCAGATAAAAATGACTACGAATAATTAAAAGTTTAACCATTCAGATATACTTTATATTGATAGATAATCTTCAAAAATGTCAAAAGTCCACAAAATATGACATTAAGGCCATTTCATTAGTAAAGATCACTTGATGAAAGACATTTCTGCTCCTGATAACACCCCCTTCTTGGTTCAAAAAGAAATTAAACATCAGTAGAGCTGCTCCAGTTATGACAAGATAGCCACTAGACTAAAATTACCTTAACTCATCTACAGACAAAAATACTGTCCAAAAAAAAAAAAAAATCAACTGATAGCTTTGCCAAGACACAATAAACAGTCCTTCATAATTCTGCTTTACAAAGGTCTGTCAAATGATCCTAGACCAGAAGGCTAAAAGTTAATGCTCCAACATTTTGAGAAATGAGTCCAGGTAGTCAGCCATTTCTACAAATTAGTTAAGTTTTGGAAACTATGTTTTGTGCTTCCTGTATTTTCAGGTAATATTTAAGTCATTCTCAGATTTATGATGAGGTTGAAGACTAATTATGGCTGGGCGTGGTGGTGCACGCCTTTAATCCCAGCACTCAGGAGGCAGAGGCAGGTGGATTTCTGAGTTCAAGGCCAGCCTGGTCTACAAAGTGAGTTCCAGGACAGCCAGGGCTACACAGAGAAACCCTGTCTCGAAAAACAAAAAAAAAAAAAAGACTAATTATGGTAACACACTCAAACTCAAATTGTTTAACATTGAGAGAGATATAGATTAAAGAAGATGGTTTTCAGATGGTAATATAAGCTAAAACCAAGACATAATTCAAATATAAAATTATAAGCCCTTTAAGTTAAAAGAGATAATGGAATACTTTATCTAAACTGACAAATATGATGGATCAGATAATAAATGTATCTCATACTTTATAATTTACATAATTGCAATGGTTGTGCTCAATTTATATCTAAAAAAAGAGTCTTTTAATTGAACAAAAAGGGGGAAATATTGTGGGTTGCCCTGGTGCTGTTTGTATTTTGATGTTAATTCTGCTTCCTCAAGAGGGGTTGAACCTATGAGGAGTGGAACACATACTCATGTGAACCTTCTCCCTGTTCTAACTGGTCAAATAAGGCTAGAATCTTTAAGGAGTGGAAGGGAAAGGTGGGACTCAAGGTCTTAAAAGTGGGGGCAGGTGAGAGAGTGGGGAGGAAGGGAAGGAGAGGACAGAAGAGGATGTGGAAGGAAGATGGAGTAGAGCCACACGGTCCGGAAAAGCCACAGATAGCAAGAGATCTCATAGCTGAGGAATAGATAAATGTAGTTATAGCTATGCCCAATCTAGACGTACATCTAATAAATATAACTGGGTCACGTGTTGTTTTTACATGGGCTTTTTGGTGTTGGAAATCACTACAGCAGCTCTCAACCCCATTTCTTACTCAGTGCTTTGTGAGTGGCTTTTGTCACCTTCTCCAGAGGCCATGGGATTTTGTCACACAGGACCAGTGGAGCCAAGGACGGTGGACTGAAACTTCTGAATCTATGAGTTAAATACATCTTTCCCCCTTTCAATCTGTTCCTGTCAGATAGTCAGTCGGTCACAGTGACGGAGAGTTTGTGGTAAGAAACCTTTGTGAAAGGAATTGAGAAAGTCTGCTTTTCTCTTCTGCTCTGGAGTCCTCTTCCCTGTGTGATGAGACAGTAAGAGGAGCCATCTATGAAGAAGAAAGCAAGGCCTTATCCAGTACCGTGTCTGTTGGAGCCTTCAGAGCTAAAAGCAGTAATCCTCTATCCATTTCTTAGCCTCAGGCATTTTGTTAGAACACCCCAAGTGGATCAAGACACTAAATATCACATGAAATTGTCAGGGCCATGGGTGATGTAAGAAGAAGACTAATAAAATGTAAATTGTTTCTTCTTTAGTGCTGGGGGTTATATCTCAGGCCTTCTGTATACTAACATGTGTTTTATTGCTGAGCTGCACCCACAACTCCCTAAGGGATTTCTGACCACAAACCTTTGGTAAAATTTGCTTCTTCTACCAGCAGTGGCTTTTGGGGGAGCTGAAGTGGAAACTTCTAAAATTCTTTCTAAAGAACTTTCTAAAGTTCTGTAGAAACTCAGTTGTGTTGTAAGGTGTTTTGCTGGGGCAAACATGTGAAGTTGTGTTTTCTGAAGCTGACATAGGTGAAAGGATATTTTGCTAAAGCAAGCATCTGAAAGAAAATGTGATGTTGGTCTTACAACTTTAGTAATCTTCACTTCCCTGAGAGGGGCACAGCTGAGAACTTTTCATGGCATTTCTATTGGTCCTAGACTCTCCTGTGCTGATTTGGATAAAGCCTGGCTGTCTCTGTTAGGATGTGTCAGTGCTGCTGCTATCCAGATACTACTGAATTGGACTGCTGGTATATCTGTGAAGTGTGTGTGAGTGGACCCAGCTGCCATTGCTGACCTGTGAACTGAACTGCTGATTTCCTGATAATGTAGATGGGGTGTGCTCCAAAGAACCATTTCTAAACAGGTTCACATCCCCCATATCTTTTCTTTTCCACTACCTCTGGTGGGTGGTGGGCTAGAAGGAAGGTTAAAGTGTTTAAGAGCCATCACTAAAAGTGGACTTAGAAAAAGTTAAAGTTACAGGGAGCATCAGGGAAAGGTCTACGGTCCATGTTAAAATGGTGCTGAGGCAGAGGGATGCAGAGGCAGGCTATTGAAGCCAACAAAATACTAGACATATCCATAATTGAAGAAATATTAGGGAAGGTGGACCAGGGACACTTTTGGTGCTCTGTGGGATTTTGATTTATCTTACTTGAATGCCAAGAGACTGAGGAATTCTATCTTTATAGATATAAATACTGACTATTTTGACTTATTCTTGGGACTGTGTGCTAAAGTAGCCAGTAAACTTCTGGAAAATGGTCTAATGGTTTGGTTTGAGTATTTACTGAATGTCCTGGAACAGTCCCTTGAGTAGGTGGATGACCATAGACTCCGTAATTTCTTATGAAATAAATCTGTCGTTGGCATTTCTTACTTTTCAACTGTGGACTTTATGAATTATGTACTATTCTGACAGAGTGGTGTATTAGTTATCTATTGTGGTATAATAAATTGACCTCAAATTTAATAGTTTTAAACAATGACCTTAAAAGTAAGCACTGCAGCCACTGTGGGTCAGGATTCAGGAGCAGCTTCATTGAACGTGTCTGGTGCAGGGTCTCTTCTGTGGCTGTGGTCAGGATGTTGGAAGGGGCTGCAGGCAACCGAGGTCTTGGTGGGGGCTGGGGATTGGCTTCCATGATGGTTCACTCCTGTGGTTATTGTCTCTGTTCCTCATCGTGCAGCCTCTTCCTAGCAGCCTGTCAGCTAGCACAGATGAGCACAACACTCTGGAGAGAAGGGAGCTGCAGGGTCCCTGTAAGCTCTACCTTTCCTGGACCCATCTAACACTTCTGCTCTCTCAAAGCCAATGGAGTCACCTGGTCCTTTTTCACACATGAGGGGAACTCAGGAGGCTCTGACCCTTCAAGGGAGGGCTCCCAACAATTTGTGTTCATGTTTGAAATCAGCCAAGACAGCCTTTAATGCCCCCACTAAGTTATGCGAGATGATATCCTAAAGCAGCTGCACACAGCTTTGCGTGTTTGTAATTCTCATGCCTGAGGGTGGCTGTGGCTCAGCCAGTCTCAGGATAGCGCTATTTAACCAGCAACAGCTAGCCAGATCATGTAGGAGAGCGTGGGGCGCTTATTTAATTTTGGCTTGAGGTTTATACCACTAGTCTATAATTACTATTTTAAATTATATATTACTGAAAACACATGATTGCATTTGTTTCTGGACATTATAAAAACACACTGCCATTCCTATTTCATTCATACTTTTAAAAGGAATTTCATATGTGACTGGTAAACTCAATCGTCTCCACACTTAAAATACTTTCTGTGTGATACTGGCATTAATATTTGTGACATCTTATGTAGATATCCTCTATATTTTCACTAAATTTTACAAATAATCTGAGTATATTTGTTGCTACTACATTTTTATAAGGTTTAATCAATAAAACATTATTTTTGAAAAACAAACATTATTTTTTGCTTGTATTCATTTTTTTATGTATGTCTCTTGCATTTTATCCATTTGAGTGTCTTTTATCTGCAGGGTTTTTTTTTTTGTTTGTTTGTTCTAGAAACTTCATTATTCTGGAATTAATTTGAATATGTGTTTAAAATTCACTGAGTATCAGAGGAATGGTTTTATTCTAAATTGTCTGGTCTCATTATTATAAACATGAAAGATGTTAGTTTTATTTAATAAAAAAGTGCTAGAAAATTCTATATTGCTTTTTTTTTAAAAAAATTGAATTTGACATGTAAAATATTAGTCCCCATATATGAAATGTCAGCATATATCATTAGTTTTTTTAATTATATTGTGCATGTGTGTGTGGGGTACATGAATGTAGGTCTGTGAGACTGTCATGATGTGTGCATGGAGGTCAGAGGCCAACTTCCAGGGACCTGGTTCTCTCCTCCTACCACATGTGTCCTGGGGGTCTGAACTAAGGTTGTCAGGCCTGGTGGCAACCACCTTTACTCACTGTACCACCTTACCATCCATACTTCCCCTTTAAAATGTCTGCACAAGGTAGGATGGCATTAGGGAACCCCATATACAAGGAAATTGAGAAGCAAAGAAGCAGTTGTCTGTGTGAAGAGCTATTGACTTATTGAAGTCCCAATTTTATGGTCTATTAAATAGGTATAGTAATATGTTCTTGGCCATGTTTTTCAGAGGGCTAGAGACAGTGTATAGATATTACATTACGTTACTTGATAAATGTCTTTGTGGGGGCTGGAGAGATGGCTCACTGTGAGTGCCAGTTTCACTGTGTATGATCAGGGCTACCTTTAGTCCCAGCACTCAGGAAGCAGAGATAGGGGGACCTGGGTAAGTTCAAGGCTAATCTGATCACCATAGTGAGTTCCAGGGTTGCCAAGGTTACATAGTATGACTCCATTAATGATAATAATAATAATAATAATAATAATAATAATAATAATAATAACAGCAGCAGCAACAACAAGAAGAAAGAAAGACAGACAGGAAAGGAAAAACAGTGCCAGCTATTCCTTTCTAGCACCCAGGTCAGTTGGTTTACAACTATCTGTAACTTCTTTAGTGGTTGATTGAACACCCACTTCAGGCACCTGCACATACCTGTGAACATAACACACACACAGATACATGCAAATACATATAAACACATCTAAGTTTTAAAAGATTCAATTGTGTTTATTCTATAAAACATGGGCACATTACATTACATGTATAGCAAGAGTACAAGAAGTCCAGGCATTACTGTGTAGTTCCCAGGTAGCTGGCTCAGGACCAGTTCTCAAATAACAGAGCTAGGGCTGTGTGGAGAGCTTTCCAGAAATGCAAGGAAGGGCATTTAGTGCCATCTTTCCATTCCTCTGGTAACTGTCACTCTTCCTTTGGGGAGCTATGTGTCTCCTCTTCCATTTCATGAGCACCAGTTCTCCTCCAAGCCTTAGTGACTGGATTAACAATGGGCAGGTGATTCACCATCCCAAAAACAGAATCTTCTATTGACATTTTAATATATGCATGCTGGAAGACGTAGTAATTTTTTTCTCCTCTAAGTTGACCAGAGATCTGGATCTGTCACAATCAACAAAGTGGAGGGGTGGGTTTGGGAGGGGGAGAAGAGGGAAGCAAGCCCACCAGGTTTCAGTCTACACCCGAATCAATACGTTCCAACTTTTGGCTTATGCCAGAGTTGAATTTTCCTTCTTTGCAGCCCCAAATAGCATGAGACCGAGCTGTTGTGGGAAAAGAATAACAAACAAGCACACATCCCTGTCCCGAGAGAGCTTCAAAAGCTAAACAAGGAAAGCAGCAAACTATGACAGCCTCTCACTGACTTCAAGCACCTAGAATCCCAGAAAAGGGAGTGAGAGAGGGGACCACTCTGTGCAGACAGTCAGGGAAGACTGTGAAGAGGCAGGAATTTGAGCTAGACATCGAAGGACAGTTCAGTCAAGTGCTTTTTTGAGGAAATTTCATGAGCATGGCAGTGGGTGGGTTACTGTGGGGACAGCCAGGAGGAGGGCAAAGGAGCAAAGGTGAATGAACAATTCTGTTTCATGTCACTGGAATTTCAAAGGCAGTACTGGGTACTGTAATTCATCTGCAGACACGACCAGTGGCCATAATGATTAATATTGTGTAATTCTTGTTTTACCTGTCCTCTCTTTCTTCTCTCCCTTGCTCCCATCTCCCTTCCTCTCCTTCTTTATAGTCCCCCTCCCCAGAGTTTTTCAGTGTGATCCTGACTGTCCTTGAATTTACTCGCTCTGTAGACCAGGCTGGACTTAAACCCAGACAGACCTACCTGCCTCTGCCCCCCCACGCCCCCGCCCAAGTGCTGGGATTAAAGGTGTGTACCTGTAGAGATAATGTTTACACACATTGTGTGAAGATGTGTCTGTCTTTCCTTGCCTGCTTAAGGCACCTTCTGATTGGTTAAAATAAAAAGCCTAGCTGGGCAGTGGTGGTGCACACCTTTAATCCCAGCACTTGGGAGGCAGAGGCAGGCAGATTTTTGAATTCGAGGCCAGCCTGGTCTACAAAGTGAGTTCCAGGACAACCAGGCTACATAGAGAAACCCTGTCTCGAACAAAACAAAACAAAACAAAACAAAACAAAACAAAACAAAGCCTATATGGTAGGGGGCTGGAGAGATGGCTCAGTGGTTAAGAGCACTGACTGCTCTTCCAGAGGTCCTGAGTTCAAATTCCAGCAACCACACGGTGGCTCACAACCATCTGTAATGAGACCGACGCCCTCTTCTGGTGTGTCTGAAGACCAGCTACTACATAAATAAATCTTTTTTAAAAATGCCTATGGTAGAATAGAAGGTGGGCATCTGTCAAAGAGAGAGAGAGAGAGAGAGAGAGAGAGAGAGAGAGAGAGAGAGAGCGCACAAGAGCGACTCTCTGGGAGGGAGTTAGGCTTGGGAAGATTCTCTTGGAGAAAGTCAGACATATGAAACTGAAGGGAGGTAACCAGCCATGTGGCAGAACTTAGATTAAGCTGACTTAAGAGCTAGTTGGAAAGTCAACCAGAGCTGAGGCTGTAAGCACTGTAAACACAAATAAGCCTATGCACCTTGTTTCTATGTCTGGGGTGGACACAGGAGAGGTCCCAGTGGGCACACTCATCACCACTGCCCAGAATGGTTTTTTTTTTTTAAGTGCATGCAAGTGTGTGTGTGCGTGTGCATGGTCATGTATGACAAGTGTGCAGGGGTCAAACTTTGTGGCATGAGTTTTTGCCCTTACTGTCATGTATGTTCTAGGGATCCAACACAGGTCACCAGGCTGGAGGGCAAGTGCTTTAACCCTGAGCTACCGGCTTTTCTGTGGGTGCTAGAGAATCAGATTCATGTCCTCATGCTTAGGGGGTAAATTAATTACCCCCTGAGCCATCTCTCCAGCACCCCCTTTGTTCATTAAAGAAACCTGGTGCTTCCTCTCATGAGCTGTCCCCATTTCCCAGATGGCTAAGTCTTCCTAGGGTCCATCAAACCCTCAGTGGGTCCTACACTTCTTCTTCTTTTTTTTTTTTTTGGTTTTTCGAGACAGGGTTTCTCTGTATAGCCCTGGCTGTCCTGGAACTCACTTTGTAGACCAGGCTGGCCTCGAACTCAGAGATCCGCCTGCCTCTGCCTCCCAAGTGCTGGGATTACAGGTGTGCGCCACCACGCCCGGCTGGGTCCTACACTTCTTACCACACTGCCATTGTGTTTCTGCAAAAGAATACTTAGGAAGCGGCACAGAACTCTCCCTGTGTTCCTCATCAGGAGTCACAGCATTGGCTGCCTCCTTCCAGCTGTGATGAAGCTGACCAGCAGATTCTAGTAAAAGCTGCTGTCGTTGCTTTGTATGCCCTCTCGAGCACTCCAACTTGGCGTCCACGGGGGCTGGTCTGGTGGGCAAATCTAATTCACAGGCCAGATTGCACGTAGAGTCACCTTGCCTTTGGGACTAGGGAGGTTTCATTACCAGGACAAGCTTGTGTCTGACCTCTGAGAGCTTCCCTTGGGAGGAAGAATTTCCCAGGGAAATTTTGCCCTCCACCCCTACCACAGGCAAATAAGGTTCCTGCTGGCTCACCCCTCCAGTCTGTCAGAGGAGGCCAGGCCTTTGAATGAAGTGAGGACTGGCTGAAGGGATCTGTCAGGATGTGTGATATTAGATTTCTTTACAGGAATGCCTGTCACTTTGCTATTTTCTGGTGGAAAAAAAATTTCCACAGTTAGTGTTGAAAATATATAAAATCAAAGGGAGAAGGAAGGCAATTTCACATGAAAATATGAAGCAATAGGAACTTGTAGTGCTGCTGAGTTAAGGGGACCTCCCCTTCCTTTCATGGTCTTGGATTAGACGGCACACCCTTTGAACGGGATAATTTGATTATGTTATCAGCTCTCTTGGGCAATTCAGGTTTGTCTTTTAGATTTTTATGACTTTCCCCAAGATCATCTGAAGATAACAGTGTCTCCTCCAGACTTAAAAAAAAAAATCCTATGCAGAAATGAGATTATGGTCAACTTTAAATATAAGATTATTTTGTGTGGACCGGTTGATGAGCATGGCAATGTAGTTTAGATTTCCTTTTATTCAACTGATGAAGATCTCTACTCCAGTGACTAAGAGTCATGTGTATACTCTGTATTAATTTTATTTAAAATGTTAGGTTTATTTCTATTTTATTTTTAGTCAACAAATAATAATTGTATGTGTTTATCAGGTATAATGTGATGTTCTGATACATGCATTTTGAAATTCAAGGTTTTATTTTGTTAAAATGTAGTTAAACTGATACAAATTACACACGTTTAGGGGTATCATGTAATGTTTCCATGTAACATTTATGTCAGGCTGAATTAATTTTTTTCATTTCTTTATTGTTATGACTCTTACAGTTTTCTCTTCTAGTCCTTCAAAAAGGGCAGTACGATCTGATCTAGAGTCACCCCATATGAGGACACACCCCAGTTTCTTGCTCAGTGGTACCCATTATTACGTATGATGGAGATTCTCTGCAGGATTCAGGCAGTCTGAAATAGATGCTCTTCTCAGCCTTCATCCCCCACTTCCCACCTCTTGTTCAGGGATGCTTCATCTCTGTGTCTGCCCTGAGGGTCTTGTTCTGCATCTGGCAAGGGTCTGACCCTCTTCTTGGCCTGATTTCCACATTCGGGAAGGTCTGCTTTCCCAAGAGCCATTTGTTCTACTCATGGAGCTATGAGGTTTAGAGAGGTGTTAGCGAGTATGTTACATATATATGTATTTTTGCGCATTGTTCATAAAAGTGGGTTTTTTGTATTTATTTATTTCCATCTTGGGCCCTTTTGCCTTTTCGCCCCTCTTCCCTGAGAGCTGAGGCTGACAGAACACCCCCAGGGGAACTTTGCTAATCTATTGTTGTTTCTACAACTCCCGAGCTGGTGCCTGGCTCATGGCAGGTGTCCGGTGAATATTACTGAATCAGTTAATGAGTGAAAATGGACTCTGGGAATTTCTTCCCTGTTTCCAGACTCAAATTCCCTAAATAGGGCACCCTTGTTCAGGCTGTTCTTAATGAAATTCTAAATATCGATGACAGCTTACTTTATTTTTTTCTTAGGTAAAGGCTCAGCTAGATTTAAATCCCTAAATTCAATGTAGAGGTCAAATGAGTGTCAGCTTGGAACATTTTGCCCGACGACTCTGGCTCAGAAAATAATGGCCAGGATTAAAACTAAGGACAACCTCCCTGTGTTCATTTCCTGTAGCTGAGGTCGCAAATTACCACAGTTGGGTGGCTCACAACAGAGATCCATTACCTCACAGTGCAGGGGCTACAGTACCAAAATCAACTCCTGTAACCTAAAGTGAAGGTCTGGTGGGATCCTGTCCTGTGGAGGCTTTGTGATGGGGTCGGCAGCTGGTCGGCTGCCAGCAATTGGACACTAGAAAGGTGGAGAGATGGCTCAGGGTTTGAGAGCACTGGCTACTCTTCCAGAGGACCCTGGTTTGATTCCCAGCATCCACACAGCAGCTCACAACCACCTATAATTTAACTCTAGTTCCAAGGGATCCTAGGCCCTCGTCTGGCCTGCACTGTGACCAGTCACACAAGCGACACACAGATATACATGTAGGCAAAAGGCCCACACACATTAGCTTAAATTAAGGAAAAAATAAGAGAGTGGCCATCAAGGATGGAAAACCTATTTATTTACTTACTTATTACTGCTGGGGACGTAACCCACATTCTCATACTTGTTAGGCATAGTCTCTACCATGGGCCTTTCCCTAGAAATTCCCATTGGAATATAAACATTTAAAACAGAGTATGCCACTGTGGTTTACTGCTTGTAGCAGACACTGTATCTGTGGGCTAGTAGCCACCAGCTTCCAGCCTCTCCTCTTGAGACTTAAAGTGCAGAGGCTGAAGTTCTCAGGCTGAGGTTGCTGAGCTCAGTTGTAGCCGGGCGGGGCGGCTGTCTAAGTTCCCACTGTTGCCATGTGAAACAGAAAGTTATCTGTTTCCACATTATCTTCGATGCTGGAATCAAACCTAAGCCTCAAATATACTGGGCATGCGTTTTACTGTGCCCACCCCCTTTCTCTCCCTTCCTACCCTCTCTCCCTCTGTCCCTCTTTCTGTCCCTCTCTCTTCTAACCCTCCCTTCCACTGGCCTCCTCCCCCCTTTTCTACTTTTCTTTAAATAATTTTTACTACATTTTAGTCTCTATCTCTCATTCTGTCTCTGTCTCGATCTCTCTGTCTCTCTGTGTCTCTCTCTCTGCGCGCGCGCGTGCGAGTAGCTGAGCTTGTGCAAAGTGCTATGGAGGTCAGAAGAGCACAACAGTCTGGAGTCAGTTCTCTCTTTCCTCACGTGGGCTCTGGGGATCAGGGATGGCGACAAGAGCCTTTACTCACTGAATCATCTCACGGGTCCCATGTGGGGATCTGTTCTCTCTTTTCACTTTTATGTAGATTCTGGGGAATCAAACTCAGGCTCACAGGTCAGGGACCTTTCCTGCTGAGTGTCTCACTGAGCACTTGCTGAGTGTTAGAGTAGCGCTCCACCCCCCACACCTCCGAAGCACACCACCACACCACTTGGTAAGGTTTATACCTTGCACAGCTTGGTTGAGTTGAAAGTGCTAGCACCAGAGACCAACCTTTCAGCTAGGATATGGAGTCTCAAAACTTAAGCCGCTTTTTCCATAATGAGTGCCAATAAGAACAGGTGCAAAAATTCATAGCCAGTTTATCTGAATTCCAAACCCACCTTCTAGCTACTGGACTTAGCCATCGTGCAGAAAAATATACATTGTTAGAAATATATTTGGTGTGGGTGGGGCAGGGAGATGGTTCAGTTGGTTTTGTTTGTTTGTTTTTCGAGACAGGGTTTCTCTGTGTAGCCCTGGCTGTCCTGGAACTCACTCTGTAGACCAGGCTGGCCTCGAACTCAAATCCGCCTGCCTCTGCCTCCCGAGTGCTAGGATTAAAGGCGTGCGCCACCACGCCCAGCACTCGGGAGGCAGAGGCAGGTGGATTTCTGAGTTCAAGGCCAGCCTGGTCTACAAAGTGAGTTCCAGGACAGCCAGGGCTACACAGAGAAACCCTGTCTCGGAAAACCAAATAAATAAATAAAAATTAAAAAAAAAAAAAAAATTGGTGTCTTCCCCAGAGGACTAGGATTCAACTTCCAGCATCCACAACCATCTGTGATTCCAGTTCCAGGAGATCTATAACTTCTTCTGACCTCCATGGGCACCAGACATACATGTAGTACAAAGACATACATGCAGGAAAAAGCACCTATACACATAAAATAAAATTAAATGAATAAATACACTTTGAAAAGTATACCTAACAAGCAAAATTTGAGTTTGTTTATTGTAAGCTACAGGATATTTTGAAACATGTATGTATGTATGCATGTATGTATGTATAGAAAGGCTCAATTGTAATTAACATTATATGCATCACCTTAACTATTTATGTCTTTGTGTATTGTCTTAGTCAGAGTTTCTATTCCTGGACAAAACATCATGACCAAGAAGCAAGTTGAGGAGGAAAGGGTTTATTCGGCTTATACTTCCATACTGCTGTTCATCACCAAAAGAGGTCAGGACTGGAACTCAAGTTGGTCAGAAAGCAGGAGCTGATGCAGAAGCCATGGAGGGATGTTCTTTACTGGCTTGCTTCCCCTGGCTTGCTCAGCCTGCTCTCTTATAGAACCCAAGACTGTCAGCCCAGAGATGGTCCCACCCACAAGAGGCCTTTCCCCCTTGATCACTAATTGAGAAAATACCCGACAGCTGGATCTCATGGAGGCACTTCCCCAACTGAAGCTCCTTTCTCTGAGATAACCCCAACTGTGTCAAGTTGACACATAAAACCAGCCAGTACACGTATGTATTAATAACTTTTGTTTTGTTTTGTTCTGTTTTTCAAGATACAATTTCTCTGTAGTTCTGACTTTCCTGGAATTGGTTCTGAAGACTAGGCTTGCCTCAAACTTAGAGATCAACCTGTCTTTGCTTTCCAAACGCTGGGATTAAAGACGTGCACCACCATGGCCTTTAAAATGTACTTCTTTGTCATTTTGAAAATAAAAAACTCTTTGTAGTCACCATGCTATACAATAAATGAAACTTTTTTAAAAAATGTCTTACCTTTCCAACACTCTAACTTCAAGTGTATGGTTTCATAGATTTCAAGACACACCATTATTTTACATTCTGATAACAGTGACAAGCAGTGCTCACTGTTAGGTGTGTCTCCATTTCTAAGACGTTATATGTGAAGTAAAAGCTTTCAAGTCAGTAAAATCTAAAATCGTGAGATTGTAATTTTGATGTTATTCCTCTTCATGGAGGATTTCCCCAATGGAAATAAGAACTGATACTGTATGCCACACTTCAGTGGGTGGTGCCAACACTGTGACTCCTCAGTGGACCTGGTACACCCTCAGGGGTGAGCTCCAGCAGGCAGGACCATACATAATTTCCCACTTACTTGCAGGAATACTTGCAAGGTTGGATTTGTTGCTGCAGTTGGGCAACTCATTATTATTCCTGCCAATGGTCCCAGAAGCTTGGAAGCACCAAGCTGCCTAGAGCTACTTGGAAATAATAATAGAGCAAGAGACTCAGGGAATAATGGATGAGACACTCTGAGACGTGTGGTACTGCCTGTCTGTGAGGTTGACTGTAGGACAGAGACTGCTAGCTGTTCTCCACCATGATGGATCAGACAGGGGCAAGAGCAATGTTTTACAGTTTCTAGGAAATATCAGTCCAAAAAATTATAGGCAAAAAAGGAAATTAAATCAGTCTAGCAGAATTATTCCAGGGGTACTGTAGAACAAGGCCAGCAAAAGACAATGACACGGAGCCTTGAGATATGGCTGTAGAGAGGAGGGAAGAGGCAGAAGGAAGAACAGAAAGTGAAGGAGAGGAGGGAGAGAAATCCTGAGGAAGGGCCAAGGAAGACAATGAAAGATGGAGAGAGTTTCTTCCTCTTGTTCTCTTCTCCTCTCCTCTCCTCTCCTCTCCTCTCCTCTTCTCTCCTCTCTTCTCCTCTCCTCTTCGTCTTTTTTTTTTTTTTTTTGGCAGGATTTTTCTGTGTAGCCCTGATTGTCCTAGAATTTGCTCTGTAGACCAGGCTGACCTCAAACTCAGAGATTTGTCTGCTTCTGCCTCTCAGTGCTGGGATTAAAACAGCAGTTTTCAACCTGTGGGTTGTAACCCCTTTGGGGGTCACCTATCAGAAATCCTGCATATAAGATACATTACAATTTATAACAGTAGAAAAATTACAGTTATTACATAGTAACAAAATACTTTTATGGTTGAGGGTCACCACTGTGTTGGATGAACTGTATTAAAAGGTTGCAGCATTAGGAAGGCTAAGAACCACTGGATTAAAAGCATGTACTACCATTGCCTGGCTGGATTTTTCTTTTGTCTGTTTGTCTTGCTTTTTTTTGAGATAAGGACTCTCTCTATAGTCCTGGTTATACTGGAACTTGCTGTGTAGACCAGACTGGTCTCAAACTCACAGAGATCTACCTTGACTCTACCTTCTAAGTGCTGGGATTAAAGGCATGTACCACCATACTTGGTTTGTCTTTTTTTTTTTTAATGACTTATTTATTTTTATGTGCATTGGGATTTTTTTCATGCATGTGTGTCTGGGTAAGGATGTCAGATCTCCAGGAACTGGAGTTACAGAGAGTTGAGATATTATGTGGGTACTAGGGATTGAACCCAGGCCCTCTGGAAGAGCAGCCAGTGTTCTCAATGACCAAGCCATTTCTCTAGTCCCAGGAAGGGATTTTTAAAAGCAGTGATGGTTCTGGGGAGCACACGCTATTGGATTCATTTGGTGACAGATTGCTTGTTGGGCCTGTTTAATGAACATGGTACCTATAAAGACAGGACACAATCTGAAAGTAGAGATAGCCCTTTCACCCCTTTAGTCTTTTGTTCTAAAGGAAGGGTGGAGTGCTCTGGCTGGGCAATGTCTCACAATGCTAATTTTGCCTTAGGGTCTTCTCTCATGCAGGGGTGCATACATGTGTGCATGTGTGTATGCAGATGTATGCATGCCCTGATGTACTTGTGGAGGTCAGAGCATAACTGTGGAAGTTATCAGTTCTTTCCTTTTACCTTGTGAGTTCTAGAGATCAGAGGATTGAACTCAAGCCCTCAGACTTGTTACCAAGAGTCCCTTACCTGCTGAGCCATCTCTCCAGCACACAAATACACATGCACACATGCATGCACTCACAGAAGACCCTAAGACAAAACAATTTGTTCTAGAATGTTCTCACTGTATAGTTGGTTGAATTTGTGCATGAAGATCCCAGGAAGTCAGAGGCTAGCTGTGTGTCTCAGCACCCTAGTTCAGTAATCACATCTACTGTAACTACCACTCAGTTTTTCAAATGAAATTATAAAATGGGTATCTCAGAAGTTCATGTCAACTGTGCATTGTTTTCTCTGTCTAGGGCAAGTGAGAGGACTTCCCTTGTTCCCTGGTCTGTCTGAAGTCAAGCAGCCCTGGCTGTGTGCCTTTCTCATCTCCAGGTAGATACCTTAGTTGCCACCCAGTCTGCCTAAGCTGCTCTCCAGGGACTACAGCCATGTCTGTGTACCTTTCTTCTTTGAGCTATGACTTGAACATCTTTGTATTGCAGACACCCAGTGCCACATGTCAGGGAATTCAGCTCAATAAACTGAGAAATCAGTTCACTGAGAGTTTAGCACTCTCTGCTTTCTCTTGCTCTTCAAAGTTAATACTGCATGCAGGTCAGGAAGCAATTGTCATGTTTCATCTTAAACCTTCTCCCTAGAGTCACATTGGGGCCTCTGAGCACAGTGCATTGCTGGAGGCATTCTTAGCTATTTCAGAGGACAAGATATGGCCTGTCTAACTTGCCAGGGCCTCATGGAACAGATGCCTGATCACATCTGGGCATGTATAAGGCTTGCTTCATGTACCTGTAAGTTGCAAAAATCTCTTTTCATACTGAGATTTTGGAGCTATTTCTTGTTTTTTCCAGAAGTTCAAGCAATTAGCCTTGTAGGAACTAGCAACAAATGTTAACTGGTAGCAAGATGGTCAAATATTTTCTGTATTGTTGTTATTGTCTACAGTGGGCAGATATTGTATATGAAGATGGGAGGGTGCCTTAGGGTTTTACTGCTGTGAATAGACACTATGATAAAAGCAACTCTTATAAAGGAAAACATTTAACTGGGGCTGGCTTACAGGTTCAGAGGTTCAGTCCATTATCATCAAGGATGGATCATGGCAGCGTCCAGGGCCAACTTTCTACATCTTGATCCAAAGGCAAACAGGAGAAGACTGGCCTTCCAGGCAGCTAGGAGGAGGGTCCCAATGTCCACCCCCAAAGTGACATACTTCTTCCAACAAGGCCACACCTACTCTAACAAGGCCACACCTCCTAATAGTGCTACTCCCTGGGCCAAGTATATTCAAACCACTACAGAGGGCTTTAA
Organism: Mus minutoides; assembly: GCA_902729485.2. NCBI lineage: Eukaryota > Metazoa > Chordata > Mammalia > Rodentia > Muridae > Mus > Mus minutoides. The sequence goes on along the minus strand of LR753914.1, from coordinate 66,068 downwards.
TTGTCTTTAAAAGCTTTGTTCTCTTGTGTGGGACTTGGTAGGATGGTAACATTCTCTTCCTTGAAGATTACCATGAAGTACCTACTGTTCTCCTAACCTTGCCTTTCAGCTACGAGTAACATTGTGATATTCAGATAGACAATTTTTTTTTTTCTTGGCAATGGGAAGGTGTCTGTCCTCCTATTCTAGAAATAACTGGCTGCCTTTTCTTTCTTTGGCAAATGTTACATCAGTCTTGGTTTTATTTATTTGATGAAAAAGTAGTGAAGGGAAGAAAAATGATAATGATTACCACACCTGATGGGTAGGTATTTTTACAGCAATCTCACACTTGAAAATATTTTTAGAATACATTAGAAAGCTGTAACAGGAAAAATATACCAAAAAGGGGAGAGGAGAATTATTGTAAGAAAATGTAAAATGCTATAATTGCTTCAAGAGAAAATTCCAGAGTGTAATTTAATAAGTTAGCATCAAGTTGTTTTTGTAATTTAAGAAAAAATCGTAATATATTCCACCATGGAGAATAGCTCACAGGAATGTAACAAAGAACGTGGAAACTGTTCGCACATTCATTTACACACTCTCAGACTGCTTTGCTGCTACTCTGATTCCTATACCTTCTTAATGCCTATTTATTTTAATTTTAACACAGTTTCAATAAATTCAGAAAACAGATTATACTAACACAGTAGTGGTAATTTTTATTTTATAAGGCAGAATATATATATATATATATATATATATATATATATAGAGAGAGAGAGAGAGAGAGAGAGAGAGAGAGAGAGAGGGAGAGAGAGAGAGAGAGAGTGTGTGTGAGAGACAGAGATAGGGTCTTGATATGTATCAGAGGTTGTCCTCAAATCTGCAATCCTCATGTCTCAGCCTTTTGAAAGCTGAGGTTATTGTACTCACGAACCACATATTGAGTTTAATTCTTATATCTTGGTGACAATTTGGAACACATGTTTATCTAGGATAGCAATAAGATGGGCACCTTATTTAAGAGGGGGGGAAAAAGAAAAGAAAAAAGAAAGAAGAGGAGTTGGCAGGAAGGCTCAGGAAGTAAGGGGCTCGTTGTAGTGACTGATGACCTGCCTTTAATTCCTGGGATCCACACTGTGGAAGGAGAGGCCAGACCCTCTTGTCTTTTTAAATGCTTTTGTTTGTTTGTTTTCCACATTATTCAAAAACACATCAAGTAAGGGAAGCAATTGCAACAATGAAACACAGGTAGAGCCTGCTAGCTTCTCCCTGCACTCTCCTGTTCTTCCTCAGCATTGGGCTGAGGGTGGGAGTCTCAGGTTGACTTCCTTCACTCTTCCATACTGAGGTAGGTATGATCACGAAGTGAATTCCCTTGTATCCCTCTCTCCTCACCCGGAGTCTTACCTACAGTTAGAGCAGTAACTTCTCTCTTCCTGCTCGGTGAAAGCTGCCCATCCCATTACAGAATAGGAAGGGGCTGGCAGGCAACTGTTTGAGCAGGACTTCAACCACTGGTCCAAATTAGTTCCAAGAATAAAACAGAAACATATTGCTAGTTAGATATCTATCCCAATTTGCTGAATGACTACTAGACTACAAATCAGTCCTATTTAACTGGAGATTAAAAATGAAATCACCAGGGCTGGAGAGCTGAGTCAGCAGTTAAGGGCAGGCTGCTTCCCAGCACCCACAGGGCTGCTCACACTATCTGTAATCCAGTTCCAGGGAACAGATGCCCTCTTCTGGTCTCCGTGGGCTTGTGGAATACATATAGTACACAGACATGCATGCAGGCAAAACATCCATCTATATGCATTATATATATGTGTGTATATATATATATATATATATATATATATATATATATATATATACATATATGTGTGTGTATTCATGTATGTATAAATATAGATGTGTGTGTATACACATACACATACATATATGTGTATGTATGTATGTATCTCCTCATCTCATCTACTCTACAAATGCATGCATCCAAAGAATATTGGTTTGACAGGATGCCATGGAACTCTCTCTAGGTTTCCACACTCCTTCGTCTGTTACCACCTAATCCCTTGAGCTCATCATCTCCTTTTTCTTGCTCTAGGTAACATCCTGCCTGTATTTCCTAGCTGTTCACTTTTTGCCTACTTTCCAAACCTGCCCATGCTTCTTGCATCCTATGCAACCTCTTCTTACTCATCTTTCCTTCATCTTCCCATGTTCTCATGCCTCCGGCCCAGTGATGCTCTTTGCCAGATCAATCTCACTACAACCCATTGGTCTCAAGGCTATGAAAGTATCAAAGTAGATGTTGTCAGTCGAGTTGCCTCTGTTGTTCTTCTGTCAGGAAGCACTCTGCTGCCTGCTCACACTTCCCTGTGGTCCTTCTGTCTTCAAATCCTCAGGGCAGTCTTCTTCTAGTCAGGAGAGACTTTGGGATCTGGGTTTTCTCTGCAGCCCTTAGGGAGCACCTTTTTATTCCTGGGCAGCCTCATTGCTTCACACAGACTATGACAGATCTACAGGCCTGATACCAACAACTGTAATAGGTAATATCTGCTAGAAGCACATTATTATTCAGACACTGGACCATGCAGTCCTCTTGCCTTGATTCTTATTTCTCACCTCACAGTAGAGGGCGGGCCCTGTTTTAAATGTTGCTCATGGGTAATGGAACTAAAGCACAGCTAGTACACTGGAGAATTGGAATTTGACCAGGGGGAACTTTGTGACATTTTAACCCTGCGTATTGGCTACTTTTCTCGTTACTGCTACAAAATAGCTGACAGAAGGTACACAAGGAAGGAAGGATTTTTTCTTTTTCTTTTTCTCTTGGCTTTTGTTCCAGGGAACAGTCCATCCTAACAGGAAGGTGTGAGGCAAGCACAGAAGGTGGCTGGTCCCAGTGCAAAACTCTTGTCCTCAGCTGACTTAGCCGAAGCCCGCAGAATAGTATGTGCCCACATTAGGGTGGGTCTTCCCACCTCAGTTAACCTAGTCTAGATCTCCTTCAAATATATGCCCAGAGATTTGTTACCATGGTGATTTTAAATTCCATCAATTTGACAGTCATCCCTGGCATCAACCTGAAACTTCCTTGGCTACACATCAATCACGGGTTGATTCTCTCTTCTATTTCTCTCTTTGAAATGGCGTGCCTTTTAGACTTTTTCTCTATGTAGTCCTTGCTACCACCACTCCATGAGTTTGGGAACCCTCATTTTAAATCTCGACTCTTACTATGACTCCTTTTGGCTCCACCTCTTTGTCACAACTGTCTTTAAAGTCTCTCCCTGCTTAGCAGCAGTGTGAAATTTCTGTAGTGACAGTTCAATTACACCACTTCCAACCTAAGAATCATGAGCAAGTGTGGTGGCCTGTGGGCCTGACTCCTTCTCTGCCATCTTGGGCAAACCTCTTCCATGGATGATTTTCTAGGTGGAACTTTTATTGCCCAGCCCTGGTAGGAAGGACCTAGGAAATGACACCAAAGACTATGCAATCATGTCACTTAGGAGAAATAAGTTAGGCATCTGTTATACAGCACACCTAATAACAAGCATATATTTGAAAGCAGCGGAGAGTATATTTGTTATCATTGAAAAGTAATAGTACATGTTGCACATTTATTAGCACCACTGAAGCACTGTACCATCCACAATGCAGATGGACTTCAAAGCAGCATGCCACGAATAACAAATATGAGCAATATTTGCAGACACACACACACACACACACACACACACACACACACACACAGAGAGAGAGAAAGAGAGAGAGAGAGAGAGAGAGAGAGAGAGAGAGAGAGAGAGAGAGAGAACACAAATCTTGCTCTGGGGGCATGGTAATACATTTGGAAAATATACAGCAACATCCTGGCTCAGCTGGTAGCTAGGCATGGTGGCCTACATTTGTAATTGTAGATGATTACATTAGTTCCAGGTTACTCTGGGTTACTGCGGGGGCAGTGAAGTGTGCACAGGCAGTAGGCTTTGAACCCCAGGAATGTGCAAGGAACAGCAGGTGTTCTGCCACGCCCCTTGGGCCCTGGCTTCTGTCCCAGCTACAGCCTCCCACAGCCTCCCCCTCCCTCCTCCCCAGAGAGGTGTGTGGCCATCAATCACATAGGGCAACACCCCAAGCTCCTGGTATTCTGACTAGACTCCACCTCTACAGTTACCTGGCAACAGCCAGGTATGCTCCTCCCTACAATTACCTGGCAATAGCCACTATAAAAGGGGCTACTTGCCCCCTCTTAACTCTCTTACTCTCTTGCTCCTTACTTCTGCCTCTTGCTCCCCCTCTCTCCGAATTCCATTCCTCCCCCTCTCTACGTGGCCATACATGTACTTCTCTACTCTCTTCCTCTCTCCGCCTTAAAACCGTGGACTGCCTCTTCTCATCGGGAAGAGGCAATGGAGCAGGTCTTCATCCCAAGAGCCACTCTTAATGTCCCGCAGGAGGACTCTCTGCTTTTCCAGCCACAGTCCCCGCCAAACCAAGCCGCCCACCCGAACAAGCCAAGCACTCTCTTCCCTGCCCCTTACCCTTCGGCCCCAGGCCGGAGCCCACCCGCAGGCCCCCACTCCATTCTCAGCTCTTCCGCGACATCGAGCAGCATCTACAGTGTCCAAGAGCCTGAGAACCTGCCATCCTTGGCCTCCCTGCAGGCCCGGGGACCCTGACCCAACTCTGGCAGGTTCCCTGGGGACCCCAGACTACACCTTCCCCACCCCCACTTCTACAGCTTCTCACAGCCCGATGCCTGCTGGGGTGGCATGGGGTCTGCGCAGTCAAACTTCCCTCATCTGCCTCGCCCAGCAGCCCTAGCTCTGTGGCTACGAGACTCGGACCACCATTTTTTTTACGAGACTCGGACCACCACATCCAATGTGGGTTTAAAATGGGGTTTGAGTCTGGCGTTTCACGGAGTGGGGGCCCTGGCTTGCTCGGGTGTCTTGGCTTGGTGAGACCCTGGCTGAGAGCGCAGAGAGGCCCTCCGTAGGAGATTAGATGCTCGGCTCCTTAGAGGACGACCTGCTCCACTGCTCCAGCACCGCGGATCCCGATGAGAAGAGGCAGTCCATGCTTTTAAGGCATTTATTTATTGTAGTAGAGGCAGAGAAACGCAGAGAGAGGAAGAGAGAGGAGAAATAGAGGCCAGCCATGGAGAGAGGGAGCAAAGAAAAGAGAGAAACAACCCAGAAGCAGGAGGGAGGAGGGGGCAAGCAGTCCCTTCTATAGTGAGCCAGGCCTACCTGGCTGTTGCCAGGTAACTGTGGGGAGGAGAATACCTGGCTGTTGCCAGGTAACTGTGGGGGTGGTGTCCAGACAGAATACCAGGAGCTTGGGGTGTTGCCCTATGTGATTGATGGCCATACACCTCTCTTGGGGGGTGGGGGGCTGGGAGGGCTGTGGTATGCTGTAGCTGGGACAGAAGCCAGGGCCCCAAGGAGCATGGCCAAATACCTGCTGTCCCTTGCAGGTGATAAGTCACCCGCTAGACCTCTGGGATTCAAAGCCTGTGCTTGATCGGGATCAGGCTGCTTGTGCACACCTCACTGTCCCACAAATCACATAGAAAGACCTCATTTAAAAAATCAAAAACAAACAAACAAACACCCTCCAAGAACAACAATATCTATCTATCTATCTATCTATCTATCTATCTATCTATCTATCTATCTATGAATCTATGTATCTATCTGTATCTATCTATGTATCATCTATCTATCTATCTTTAATTTACTATTTGCAGCACTGAGGATCAAACCCAGGGCCTTGCTCATGCTAGTAAGTAACTCTACCACTGAACTACACCAATAGCCCTAAATAAGCACATTTATTTTCTGCCTCCCTGTACTACTAGAGGCTGGAAGAAGCAAAGAAAGTTATTACTAGTTATTACTAGAGGCAGTGGAGGCAGTACGGGACTGCTAACTCTTGTTTTTAGATTTCTGCATTCTAGAACTATGAGAGAATAAATTTTTGTTGTTTCAAGTTGCCAAGTTTATGGTAATTTGTGGCAACCACAGGAAGGGAATCTATTTGCCTATGTAAAGATTTCACCTTTGCCTGCAATCTAGTCACTGACAAGTAATTTGACTTTGAAAAATGATTATTCTGTTTAAGTCAGCTTCAAAGTGTGCTTTTCTGTGAGTGTAAGTTTTCCATAGCTGAAGTTTTAGGAATGAGGTAGAGAAATTATAGACAATTGACTATTCCATCAGTCAGAAATACCTCCTGAGTTTACACTGTCCTGGTGTGGTTGCCATGGTCCAACTTCTGTTCTTAGATTTATGAATCTAGAATTTTTTACCTTATCCACATACTTGGAGTTGAATGAGGTCTTAGAAGACTGCTTGTAATTCACATGACATTACCACAGAGAGATGTATTAACTAGAAAGACAATTCATCAACTAAGTTGGGAAGCGAAGCAGCTCTGTAGAATCCGGGTGCTCACACGTCATTAAAGCTTTGCCCTTTCTAGACTTGGTCAGCTGTCTCAGTCAGGGTTTCCAGTCCTGGAGAAAACATCATGACCAAGAAGCAAGTTGGGGAGGAAAGGGTTTATTTGGCTTATACTTCCACATTGTTGAAGGAAGTCAGGACTGGAACTCAAGCAGGTCAGGAAGCAGGAGCTGATGCAGAAGCCATAGAGGGATGTTCCTTACTGGCTTGCTCAGCCTGCTCTCTTATAGAACCAAGACTACCAGCCCAGAAATGGTCCCACCCACAAGGGGCCTTTCCCCCTTGATCACTAATTGAGAAAATGCCTTACAGTTGGATCTCATGGAGGCATTTCCTCAACTGAAGCTCCTTCCTTTGTGATAACTCCAGCTGTGTCAAATTGACACAAAACTAGCTAGTACACTAGCCCAGTAATAAGCAAGTATTTCTTGGCACTCATGCATATTTGTATCCTCGATGGAATCTTTGGTGCTGCTTGACTTGATTTATAATCACTAGGAAGGGAGCTAGTGAGATGAGATGGCTCAGTGGTTGAAGTACTGACTGACACGCCTGATGACCTGCACTTGGTCCTTAGAACCAATTCCCACTAGTTATCTTTGACCTCAATGTGCACATGCATGTGCACACGCACACAGGCACACACGCGAGCACACACGCACACAAATAAAAATGTAATAATAATAATAATAATAATAATAAAAAAGAGTCATTTTTGAGACTGCTGTGGGTGTATCTGTGAAGGAGTTTATACAGAGGATAAAATGAGGAAAGAGAGAAGACTCACTCATGGGTTGGAATTTGGACAGAATAAAAGGGGAGAAAGCCAGAAAGCTAGGAAATGCCTTTCTCTGTTTACTGTCCTCCCACAAAGTAAATTATTTTGCTCTCCCATTCCTTCTTCTCTGTGATGAAATGAACCCACTAAATCCAGGGACCACAACAAACCTTTTTTCCTTTGTTTATGTCAGGCATTTGGTCACAATGAGAGGAAAGGTCGTGCATACTTCTCCAGCATCCCTCAGGACATTGTTTCCCGTTTCTGTTCTATCCCCAACTTCTTTCAACAGGAATGAATGCAAGCAAGAATGATGCCCATGACTTCCAGGCAAACGATAAGAGTGTGCTTCTCTCTGTCTCTCTCTTTTTTTTTTTAACTGGATATTTTATTTACATTTCAAATGTTATCCCCTTTCCCAGTCCCCACCCCACTCCTGGAAACCCCCAATTTCATCCTCCCTCCCCCTGCTTCTATGAGGGTGTTCCTCTACTCACTCACCCACTCCCACCTCCTTACCCTAGATTCCCGTACACTGGGACATCTATCAAGCCTTTGTAGGACCAAGGACCTCTCCTCCCATTGGTGCATGACAAGGTCATCTTCTACTACATATGCAGCTGGAGCCATGTGTACTCCTTTGTTTATGGCTTAGTCCCTGCGAGCTCTTAGGGGACTGGTTGGTTGATATTTGTTGTTCTTCCTGTGGGATTGCAATCCCCTTCAACTCCTTTGGTCCTTTCTCTAATTCCTCTATTGGGGTTCCTGCGCTCAGTCCAATGGTTGACTGTGAGCATCAGTCTCTGTATTTGTAAGGCTTTGGCAGGGTTTCTCAGGAGACAGCCATATCAGGCTCCTTTTACCATGCACTTCTTGGCACCCACAATACTATCTGGGTTTGGTAACTGTATATGGGATGAATCCCCAGGTGGGACAGTCTCTGGGTGGCCTTTCCTTCAGTCTCTACACTTTATCTCCACATTTCCTCCTGCGAGTATTTTGTTCTTCTAAGGACCGAAGCACCCACATTTTGGTCTTCCTTCTTCTTGAGCTTCATGTTGTGAGTGTGCTTTTCATACCATCTCTCTCTCTCCCCACCTACCAGCTCTCTGCAAAGTTCCCCTGGGGACCCCAGGAAGGTGCTGCTACAGTCTGAAATGACCCCAAGTCCTTGAATGACTGTGTGGAGCACAGTCTGCTTCCTCTTTAGCTCTCACTGGAATTAGGACATGACAGGGACAGAAATATTTAGGGCTTTAAGCCAATGAGATTGTGAGATCACCCATCATAGCATGGGCTGTCACTTAGTCACGTACCCTAAGTAGCATACTTGATTACATGAAATCTGAGTGAGGGATTTGGATATAGAAGATGTTCATCAAGATGGTAGAAAATCAGTTAAGTTGCTTCTTTCCCATAAACGGAGTCCAGTTGTCCAGAAACTCTGGTGTGATGTTCTACTTGGATTGTGTGGGATAAACATTGACAGTTCTTGCTCTTTGGGGCTCCTATATGTCTGGTCATCTTCTGAGTGTCCTTTTGCTAGAATATCTTCTATTTAAGTTGAGCTCGTTGACAGTGTTCTAGGCTGTAGCCATGCTTAGATCCATCCCCAGCTCTGCTTTCATTCTTTTTTGTTTTTAATTTAAAAAACAAACAGAAAGAATCAAAATTGAAGTCATGGAGGAAGCATGAGTGACATTATTGACAAGGATCCCAGTGCCTCAGACCTGTGCGAATTGGAAAAATCTGGTCTCTGTGTTAACCAAGTTCTCAGAAGACCTTAAGTGCAGCTTTCTTCTTTCAGAAGACTACAGTATGAGACTGCTGCCCTAGAGAGACTCCCTGTTGAGATGATCCGACTCCTCTTTATGGGATACATAAGAACTTGCTCAGGTCCCCAGTTGGTACCATTCCTTCAGAGTAAGCCCAGCCCAGCCCACTTTAGCCTTTCTGTATATGTGCCTGTGTGTCTGTCAGGTTTTCAGAACCAAAGCTTATAGGACGAGGCGCAAAACAAACTGTGTGTCTTTGTAATTCTTTATTTTCTTTATGCTGAGGATGCTTTTTAATTATAATTTTCCCCTTGAAAACTTCATAAACAGTGAGTATATGAGAATATCTACTCCCATCTCCCTTCTACAACTCCCCTACTTACCACCCAACATTCCTCTCCCAACTTCATATCTCTACTTTGATAACTGAATACATCCAATTAGTGCTACCCATATATGCATGGTATTTGGCATGGGAGACCTACCAATGTCACACACTCAAAAAAAACAAAAATAAAATTAAATAAATAAAATAAAATGAAAACTAAAACTAAAACTAATAAAAAAAAGAATGACTTCCCTATGCTCAGCGGAAGCTTGGCCTTAGGAAGCTGAGTTAGTGTCAGCTGTTCTCAGCAGTCATCGTTTGAGCTCCATTTTCAGATGACTGATCTTCACATTTGTATATAATCATCTGTAGACCCATCTCTCTGCTTTAATTATAAGATTGCTAAGCCGGGCAGTGGCTAATCCCAGCACTTGGGAGGCAGAGGCAGGTGGATTTCTGAGTTCGAGGCCAGCCTGGTGTACAGAGTGAGTTCCAGGAAAGCCAGGGCTACACAGAGAAACCCTGTCTCAAAAAACCAAAAAAAAAAAAAAAAAAAAGATAAAATTGCTATAGTTTGGGTCTTGTGCCCTCCATGTGTTGCCAGCCTGTTGAGAGGTGTTGGAATATCTTAGAGCAGCAGTTCTCAACCTATTGGTTGCCACCCCTTTGGGCATCACATATGTACAGGTGTCACATATCAGAAACGTATATTACAATCCATAGCAGTAACAAAATTAAAGTCACAAAGTAGCAGAAAATAGTTTTATGATTGGGGGGAGGTCACCACAGCATAAGGGACTGTATTAAAGAGTTGAGGCCTAGCTGGGCCTGGTGGCGCATGCCTTTAATCCCAGCACTCGGGAGGCAGAGGCAGGCGGATTTCTGAGTTTGAGGCCAGCCTGGTCTACAGAGTGAGTTCCAGGACAGCCAGGGCTATACAGAGAAACCCTGTCTTGAAAAACCAAAAAAAAAAAAAAAAAAAAAAAAAAAAAAAAAAAAAAAAAAAGAGTTGAGGCCTTAGAAAGGTTGAGAACCACTGCCTTAGGGATAAATACTGTCTCCTGATTATTCTTATAAAAAGTTTAAATGGGGGCTGGTGAGATGGCTCAGCGGGTAAGAGCACCCGACTGCTCTTCCGAAGGTGATAAGTTCAAATCCCAGCATCCACATGGTGGCTCACAACCATCTGTAATGAGATCTAGTGCCCTCTTCTGGAGTGTCTGAAGACAGCTACAGTGTACTTACATATAATAAATAAAATAAATATTTAAAAAAAAAGTTTAAATGTATATAGATGTATTACTTAAAAATACTACAGACGACATTTCTCTATACTTAACTTTATTACTTTGTTGTAGATCCTTGGAAGATCAACAATGAGTAAACATTCATTGTGGGGAGTGTTCTGGGAGCAGGAAACCAGTAGTATAAATTACCTAAAAACCAGAGAATGAATGGTACATATGCTCATTTGAAAGAACAAAGTATGTTGTTATACTATTTAAGAGAAGAAAACTGCTTAAGTGAGTTTTTGTGTGGAAATGTATGGAGTAAAAATTGTCAGATTGAAAACCAAGTCACTGGGTTCAAACACTGATGGGACAGAGCCAGGGAGGGGCTGTGATGGAAGGGCTTTCACCCAATAGATGCCTGATCACAACCTGCACAAAGGCCATAGCAGCCATAGACGGGAAATATTCTGCAAGGACAAGTGTTCAGTTCTAGGCAGATGCTGCCCTTGTTATTATATTGATTTTTTTCATCCAAGAATAACTGATTCAAAGGAGTTTTTATAACCCTCACTTTTGCCCTTTAACAATTTCCACCTTGTCTTAGTCTCTTTGAACACTGCTGTTCTTTCTCAAATAAATTCACTGTCTTTGAAGAGTCAATCTCTTTCTGTGTTACTTTGAAAAAGAGTAGATGCCCATCCATCTATAGACATCTGTCCAGTGCTAGGCCCTGCACCAGGTGCTTCCCAGTCTTCTGTGGTTACAACACCCAAATCAGGTATGGATGATCACTGTACCTACACTGTACCAATGAGAACACAGGAACTTAAGTGGCTCGTTAACATGCCCAAGGTCATATGACAGGCAACTGTCTTCACTGGGACTTGAACTTCAAAATCCATATACATTTCCACTTCATCTGCCCCTCAAAAACTTAAGCTGCTTTAAGGAGGGCCAACCCTCTGAGGACCAAGTAAGATTCCTCATAGATTACTCTGAGTCTTCTACTTCTGCGATCAACTGTTGGTTGTTTGAACTGAGAACCCTTTCTGCTGTTTTGTTGAAAACAGGTGGGCCATGTGGCCTTGGTCAAGAACCTGAATACAGCTTTAGGCTGGAGAGGATGGCAGCATGAGCCTGGCAGGTTGTGAGCAAGTGAGGTATTGGCATTCAGGACCAGTTCTGCAGGACCATGTGAACTTGAAAAAAAGGAAGGAAAGTCTGGGTAGTGGAGGCAGCAAGGCCCAGGCCGGGGAGGGCCAAACTCTGAGAAGAGCTTTAATGTAACATGGAGCCAGACATATTCAGGAGTGCCAAAGAGTTGGCCAGTAAAACCTGCAGCCATCTGAGAACAGGATTCAACCTTCTTCCTGCAGGCCCCAACCCCTATCTTGCCGGATTCGTGGTGGTGAGAAAACACTGGGGTTTCTATCAACAGGAAGCCATCCTAGCGGCTGAGCATTCAGATTGAGGGCAAGTTGAGCAGTCAGCCCAAAGTCATCCAGTTGTGATGTGTTCTGTCAGATGGGGAATTATCTTGAAGTCATCAGTTGTCTTGGTGAAAATGGTCTTTCATTTCTTCTTACACATGAACTCTTTCTGGGTCACTCCACAATAATGTACATGGGGGTGGCTGAAGGCTGTTGGAAGCTGTTTGATGATTTTTTTTTTCCTTGACTGGGTCTAATGTAGACTTGGAGGAGCTGAAACTTGCTATATAGATCAGGCTGGTTTTGAACTCACAGAGATCGGCCTTCGGAGTGCTAAGACTAAATGTGTGTGCCCCCATGCCCAGCTCATATGTCTTGGGTCTACAGAGATAGAGTGAAGTTTTACCATCAAAGAGAGAAATGCCTCCTTCCTTGCTTCATTGTGTGACAGACCACTGATCTCATAGGATAAATACGGGGGAAAAGGCATCTAAATGTCCAAAGAATGTGTCTGCAGTGCAAAATACTAAGGCTCTAGTTGATTGTGTGTGTGTAAGAGGTAATGGACACCCTAATGGCAAATCAAAATAGCCACAACCAGGGAAGCTTGGTCATACTGCCTCAGATTTCTATTGTCCCCAAAGAGGGACAGGATTGGCTAAGACTTCCATTCTGAGTTTTCTCTCATTTTTCTCCTGATCTGCTGTTCAATTGGCTCTGGTGACAGGAAGCAGAAACCTGGTATCTTAACCTATTTGAGGTCCATGGTTACAGGCTGTTGGAACCTTTTGCAGGAGAGGATTAGTGTCTGTTTCTGTCTCTGTCTCTCTCACATACATACATACACACACACACACATGCACACCAACACTGATTTATAGTGAGAACACTTAAATTCTGCTCTGTTTTTCAAGTGTAGAATGCATTGTTATTAACCACAACCACTCTATTGTATGGATCTGATCACTCTCAATATCTGCTTGTTGAGGTTTCAACCAGAGGGTCCTGTTGAAGCTGGGTGTAGTTAGACACGTACCCAGGAGAACTGGATCTGTCATTTTTTTGGAGAGTGATCCAGACATGAGACTGTGGTCCTTGGTCTCAGAGGCCCAGAAACCTAATTTGTCATCCCATGGTTTGTGGAGAGCAGAATGTTTCTCAGGGTGGAACTCCCAGAATGATGGATGGAGCACAGAAGTTGCCAATTTCTTATGATGGAAATGGCCAAGGGGGAATGGATCCTGTTCGTTCTTGGCTGATAGCAGCGGCACGTTGTGTGGGAAGGCAGGGTCTGCAAGAAGCTACATAATGACTGAAGAAATGGGAGAGAGAAGGCAGTCCAACAGCACAGAGAGTAAAGGTGCTTTCCACCAAGCCTAAGGACTTCTCTGACCCAGAACTCACATGGGTCAGAGGAAGAATGAACTCCTACAAGTTGTCCTTTGGTCTCCACATGTGAGCCTGGCATGTGTACACACACTAGATTATAGTCAAGTAGTGCCAGCTTCTTGGTTTCTATTTTTATGTAGGCTTGGGAATCTCAACTTTTTACATGGGATTTAGGGTCCTTGTGCTTGTGTGACAAGTACTCTGATGACTCTCTTTACACTCTAATTCTTGAACAGGACAGTCCAGGCTAAGGAGTATACCCACAACTCTACTGTGTGGAAAAGCAAAGTCGGGTGTGGGATTCCACAGGCATTTTTGTTTTTAATTTTCTAACAAGGTTTATTATTATTTTTTATTTCTTACAATAAAGCTATAGATTTATATATTGCAACCAGCATTTCAAATACCACTTCACTGAAGACCATGTTTTACTTTGTCCTCTATTGTTGGATGTCAGTGAGCATCTGGCAGGAGATGTGCAAGATAAACTGAGCTGAGAAACACAAGGCTGCTTTTCATGAAGTCAAGCGATTTGTGTGTGTGTTATCTCTCGAGGGTGTGACCACGGTCTCCTTAGTCCTGTGCTTTTTAAAAGATTTCTTGCTTTTTATTATGTATGCACTTGTATGGGGTGGTTTATGTGCGTGAGTACAGTTGTCCAAAGAAGGTGTTAGGTCCTTTTGCAACTTGAGCTAGAGGTGGTTGCAAGTCACCTCACGTGGGTGCTGGGAGTTTAACTATGGTCCTCTGATGAGCCATCTCTCTATCCCTTGAAATGAAGGCTCCTTCTGTAGCTTACGTTGGTCTGGATGGGATCTTCTTGCTTACATCTCCTAACACCGGGATTACAGGTGTGAACCAGCACATGGATTTTAACACTTGTCTAGAAAAAAGGTTATTTTACTCCTCAGTATGAATGTTCTCTGGTCTCCCTGTGACTTTGTTTATCAGACCTTGGATCAGGAAAGCTCACCTTTTCTTAGAAATATTCCCCAAGTCTACATTTGCTGACAGACTGATTTTTCTTTTCTTTGTTGTTTTATTTCTGGAGACAGTGTTACATTTCGCAGTTCTGCTGGCCTGAAACTTTCTATGCAGACCAGTGAGAACTTGAACTCCCAGAAATCTACCTGCTTGCTATGCCTCTGGTGTTCTGGAACTAAAGGTGTGCACCACCATACATAACCACAAGGAGGAACAATTGCAGCTATAACTTAGGCAGATAGATCAGTGATAGGTGTGTGAGCACAGATGCCAGGCTTTTCACCAGGGCAGCTTCAGCCCCACAGCAGACAGAAAGGATGATGGAGTTCTTGTTTGTTTCTCTGTGTAACGGCCATGGTTGTCCTGGAACTCACTTTGCAGACCCAGCTGGCCTCAAATTCAGAAAGAGATCTGTCTGCCTCTATTTCCCAAATGCTGTTTTGTTTTTTGTTTTTTATTTTTGTTTTTGTTTGTTTCTTTTAAGGTTTACTCATTGTATGTGTATGAGTGCTTTGCTTGCAAGTATATTTCTACCATGTGTGTGCCCGATGCTCTAAGACTGGAGTGATAGATGGCTGGGAGCCACCATGTGAGTGTTAGGAGTGGAACTCAGGTCCTCTGTAAGAACAAGTGCTCTTAACCACAAAACCATCTCTCCAGCCCCCAGAACAACCTTTGAATACTATTTTGACCTCTTATGAAAATAATATGTTTGTAAAGAGATGAGAATACAGGAGAATTGGTTGTTTGACCACTTAATGTGTATTTTGCAAACCTCCTGTATCTTAGAAATATAAGGAAGAAAATATTAGAGTGCATGCAACCTGAGTTTGGTCTTCAGACCATATATATATATATATATATATATATATATACACACACACACACACACACACACACACACACACACACATACATATACACACACACATACACAAACACACATATATGTGTGTGTGTGAAAGGAGAGAACCAACTCCTCAAAATTACCCTCTAATCTTCACACATGAACCTTGGTTCATGTGCCATACTAGTAAATAAATAATAATACATCAGAGTAGATGTTATTTTTAAAGATTTTTAAAAAAAATTAAAAAAATATATGTATGTCTCTGAGGGGTATGTACACATGAATGCAGAACCTGCAGAAGCCAAAGGCTTTGGATCCCTCAAGCTGAAGTTACAGGCAGTTTTAAGCCACCTGAGATGAATACTGAGAAACTAACTTGGATCCTTGCAAGCACACGCTTGTAACTGTTAAACCACCACTCTAGGCTTAAATATTGTTTTTGAGTTAGACTTTGTAGGGAATTTACAGGATCAGTTCCTTCCTAGTAGGTTTCAGAGTGTGTTTGTGTATCTGTCCAATCAAACCAGTTCAAGTTCTTTTTTTTTTTTTTTTTTTTGGTTTTGGTTTTGGTTTTTCGAGACAGGGTTTCTCTGTATAGCCCTGGCTGTCCTGGAACTCACTTTGTAGACCAGGCTGGCCTCGAACTCAGAAATCCGCCTGCCTCTGCCTCCTGAGTGCTGGGATTAAAGGCATACGCCACCACGCCTGGCCCAGTTCAAGTTCTTAAAGCTTATGAACCCATACCCATGATGCACACTCCTTTCTGTGCATCTGGGGAAGTAAGTTAGACAGGGATGTTGTTTGGGAGCATTCTCTCACCTGATGTCATATTTCCTGTAGTTAATCTCCCATCCTGCCCTCTCCCCATCCTGCCCTCCCCCATCCTGCCCCCTCATCCTGCCTTTCCCCCATCCTGCCCTCCCCATCCTGCCTAATCCCGAACTGCTTGCTAGTTACTCTGAACAAAGGATGTTAGCTGACAAAATATGAGCTCTGCATTTATTAAAGTGACACAAAAACTTTTGTTTCTGTGTTTTTAATAGGATATGAGGAGCTTATTATTATTATTATTATTATTTTTAAAAGTCAGTTTGATTCATCACTATTACAATGACCACGTGCTCATGAATTTTCTTTGAAAATTTTAATGGTAAAAGAATTTTTTTTGTTTTTTTTGTTTTTTTTTTTTTTTTTTTCGAGACAGGGTTTCTCTGTGTAGCCCTGGCTGTCCTGGAACTCACTCTGTAGACCAGGCTGACCTCAAACTCAGAAATCCGCCTGCCTCTGCCTCCCAAGTGCTGGGATTAAAGGTGTGTGCCACCACGCCCGGCTAAGAATTTTTTTTTAATGTTAAAGAAATGTTTCTATAGTTATATCTTGATTTTTCACAGATAGCATTTTTTGAAGCTTATTTGTGGTACTTTGCCTGTACCTTGGAGACAAGATGCCTTCATGCTATTGGTTTTGTTTAAACTGATAATATGTATTTATCTTTACAGAGGTTTGAAAAGGCGTATTTGTAGAACTGCATCTCCATGTTATTTCTTCTTTCCTTTTGCTTCCATTATTACTGGGTCCCTCTCAGCCCAAATTCTTTTCCTTGTCTTTTTCTCTTTCATTTTCTCTCACCATGCTATTTCCCCAGCTCCAACTTAAATCTTTGGAGATACATTGTTCTTGTTTTTAATTCTTTAAAACAAAGGCTCCTCGGGAGCCGGTTGGGAAACACAGGTCAGAGTTGCAATGACATAACCTCAGTCCATAGCCTGCAGAGGGCCACCACACAAAGCAGGGAACAAAGTAGCCCAGGGTAGGATGTGGAGGAACTATGACCCTTGTGCACTGCTGGTGGGAAGGCCCCGTGGTGTGGCCACTGAGACAGACAGAAGGTGACTCCTCAAACACCAAAACACACAAGAGGAAACAAACCGACTATAAAAGAACCAGACAAAGCTGCAACTCTGTATAAAGTATAGACCCCGAAGAATTGAAAGCAGAAAGAACATGTATTGGCATATCCACACAGGCAGTATTATTCATGACAGCCGAAAGGCAGAAACGACCACAACATCTATCAACAGATAAACAAAGTGTGGTATGTACATGTAATAAAATGCTATTTGGCTTTTAAAAAAGGGAAATTCTCAGGTTATAACATGAACACAAATGCACTTAGGAGACTATGTTATATGGAGTTAGCCAGCCATAAAAGATAAGTGCTATATGTTTGTACTTATATTGAGATGCTTGAAACAACTATTTGCTGGGTAGGTAGCACACATATAATCCCAGCACTGGGGAGGTTGAGACAGGAGGATTTGTGAGTTTTAGAATAGCCCAGTCTACAAAAGAATATTAAAACAAACCTCAAATACATGGAAAGCAGAATGGCGGACACCTGGGAGGTAGGAGGCAGGTAAGAGCATGAGTGTTTAGTGGACACAGAACAGAAGGGTGTGCTGTCAAACTGCCCTCTAAGCGCTTGTTTCCGCTCAAGGCTTCGTCTTATGCTCAGCTTTTATCAGGGAAGCTTCTCTCTGCAGTGTATGGTGGGTACCACAGAGACCCATAATCAGTTAAGATGCTGAGAACAATGACTGTTGAGTGTTTAGACTTGAACAGGGCTCCTGTTGCTCCTCTCCAAAGGTTGGAGAACATGAGAGAAGAGAGGGGGAAAGGCTGAATAAGTGAGAGTGTTCTAGTTTGCTTTCTGTTGGTAAAGAAAGGGTTTATTATGTCTTACAGGCTGGAGTTCATCACCGAGGGAAGCCAGGAAGGTCAAGCACGAACCAGGAAGCAGGAACTGAAACTGACCATGGAGAAATGCTGAAGATTGGCATAATTCCCCATGGCATGCTCAGCTTGCTTACTTAGACATCCAGGATGATCTACACACTGTCAGCTGGGCTCTCCCACATCAATCATATGCACAGAGCAGTTTATCAGAGGCAGTTTCTTAACTGAGGTTCCTTTTCACCTGGAGACTGTAGTTTGTGTCAGTCAAATTTACAAGCAGGGGTGATTACCTGGTCAAGACTGGGCCCTTCAACATTCTATCACAGATCGGGGAGAGGTTTGGGAAGACCCACCCTCCCTGGGTAGCTATTGGAAGTTACCCTGTGGAGGGCAAGTCATTTTCTATAGATCTGTAGCCACTGAGTAGCACCCATGCTCATGCAAGCAATCCTAGTTAAACTCGGTGGGATAGGCACACGAGCACAGACACACACACAGGCACATACACATGTACACATACACACAGAAGCACACACACACATGCACATACACATGCATACACATACATACAGAGACACACACACACAGATGCACACACACATGCACACACATATACACACAAACACATAAGACTCTCACACACACACACACACAGATGCATTCACGCACACAGACATGACAGTAGGAGGGGAACACAGTTGGAAGAAGGGGCTCTGTGGGGTTAGGATGGGACATAAGCGTATAGGGGTGATCAAAGCAGCTCATCTACTCATATGAAATTACCAGGGAACAAATAGTGAAAAAGTTTCATGTAGAAAGCATGAGGAAGTTTTGGTGGTAACCAATGGCAGTGAAGACACAGTCATAGGAATGGAATTATTGCCACCAAACTGCACATAGAAAAGCAAGCACTTTTATTTATATTACATTTATTTTATTATAACGAACAAAAATGTCCTAGAAATAAGAGAGAGGGAGGAGAAAAACTCTTATGTTCTAATTTTACAAAACAGCACCCTCAGGGAATAGCACATCCTCCAGAAGGCTGAATGATGGCCTACTTCAGATGCTTGGCAGGGACGCCCAGGTCGATCCTCATCTGCAGGATGAGTTCCTGAAAGGCTCTGCTGTAGTCCGAGTGGCACTGAGTGGAGACTGAGGCCCCCAACTTGCTTTTCAGAAGCAGAGGAAGACACTCTCAGGCTGCAGATGTCATGGGTGGGTCAGCAGTTCCCACTCTTGCCTGGTTGTTAGTGTCACTCAGCCCAGTTCCTAGACTCCACTGCAAGCTTCTCAAAGCAGACCCCAAGCAGGCACTGAGAACCTAGTTGGGTTTTCTTTTGCCTTCTTGAGACAGGGTCTCATGTAAGCTGGGCTGGCCTAGAGTTCAATGTGTAGTGGAGGGTAATTTTGAACTTCAGTTTTCCTACTCCTCCTGGGAATACTGAGTAGGTGGAATGAAAATTGGTTTTAGCCTTTGAAAGATTGTTCCCCATATAGCCATGGTGGTACATGCCTTTAGTTCCAGAACTGCAGAGGCAGACAGATTTCCATGAGTTCAAGGCCAACCTAGTCTATACAGAGAGTTCCGGGACAGCCAGGGCTATGTAGAGAACTTGTCTTGAAGAAGAAGGAGAAGGATGAGGAAAAAGAGAAGGAGGAGGAAAAAGAGGAGGAGGACGAATAGAAGAAGAAAAAGAAGATGAGAAAAAACTTAAAGTTATTTAGATTGTACAAGATTCTCCTTTGGAAAGTCCCTTATTCAGCCCCTATAGACTCACCAATTTGTACTCCTTGTATTTAGGTGCATGTGACACAGTATGTATGTAGAGGTTAAAGGATTCTTAAGTCTATTCTCTGCTTCCATTACCTAACTTCTGAGACTAGAAGTCATGTCATCATGCTTGGCAACAAGCACTTTTACCCACTGAGCCACCCTACAGTCTACCGTGCTTTGAAATAGTGGCTTCCTAGAGTCATTGAGATGTCTCAAATAAACAGTGATGCATATCAGGTAATAATGAGATACAGTGAAGGTTGAGAATTTCTACAGATGAACATTTACTAACTTTTAGGCCATTGTTATCAGGAGTATCAAGCAAACAGAGATGAAAACATTAAAACGAGAAATGATTATCTAAAAGGACAATGGATTGTATGGTGGTAATAACAGATAACAAGATGCTGAATTCCTGCTCCTGTGGTGTCAGGGGTTGGGAGTAGCAGGGGACATTTCTGAGTTTTGGTATGCAAACCTGGCGGGCCTCCAAGGCATCTTATATATAACAACTGGCTTAAACTCAAGGCAACCATCCTGCCTCTGTCTGCTAAGTTCCAGGACTGCAAGCATGAACCACATACTGGTAACACATGGAGTACTTAACATAAAAAATTCTCTAAACCTTTTAAACTGTGATTCCTGTGATAAGGGGCTCAAATTAGAGAAAGAATTGTTAGGGGGGGGGGTTGGGGAAAGATAGACAGATGAAGAAAATGGAGGAAATGAGTCAGGCAGAGTGTGATGTCAGGGGTTGGGAGTAGCGGGGGACATTTCTGAACATGGACAGATGGGCTAGTGTGGAGTCAGCAAGAAGCAACAGGTGGGGTTTCAGTTAGTGGGGAAGACTAGTTAGAGGACAGTTAGCTCCTGGCCCACAGAGTCTAAAAGTGAGATTAGAGACTATGAAGCAGGAGCAGATCCAAAAGAGTAAGCGAGAGAAGGGAAGTCCTTATCCTGAATGGCAGCTGTCATAGACTTGTAACTACAGGAATGCCTAGAGACTTATGTCCCAGTCACAAATATTCGATCACATGGCACTGATTTAGAACCCAGGTTGAAGGAACAGGTGCTGAATGGGCCCAGAGCCAGCCCAAGCAGTGAAAATCAGAAAGTTCAACCCAGAAACCCTTACATGCTTGGGACCAGCGCCTGGTTCCCAGTGGAGCCCAGTGCTTCAGGAATGCACAGCCCCAACAAAGATGGTTCTCACAGGAGCAGGTACTCACATTGACTTCTGTTCTTGTGTGACCGTTGACAAGATTTTCCCATGATGCTTCACTTTTAGGATTAAGGAATGTGATGTGAGCACGTTCTTTACTCCTCTCTAAAGCAGGAATGAGTTGGAGTATGTCAACTTGAGTAAATACATTTTGTTTGTGCTTGCTTGTCATCTCTTAACTCCCAACTGGGGAGAAGTCAAAGTCAGATTAGGAATCGAGCCTTTCCCATGGGATGTGAAGGACACTGACTTGAACTCACTTTGTGACTTAGCAGGGGTCAAATACACTATCAACTGATGTACCAGGATGAGCCAAATTCCTTACCAATGGGGAACAAAGGTTGTAGATTAAAAAGAAGGGGAACATAAGTCAACCAGCCAGTGAGTAGTTTCTCCCATGGGAGCAGACGCTCTAAGATGCTCATTTCATTGAGCCGAGATAAAATGGAGCTTTTTTTTTTTTTTTTCCTGTTAAGGTCCTGGTCCATTTTCCCACACAAACCTGCAGTATTTGAAGCCAGAACCACTTCTAGCCATTTGCTTTCCCCCAACGCCTTCACCTCAGATAAGATCTTCTGAGCAAAGAGCGATGGCAGGGTTCTCGGCCGCCACTGAGAGCCGCCATCTTGCTCCAGACATCATCTTGCTACATCTGTGGTCAGTGTATTTGGGTATGGTTGTGAGAATTTCTGGGGCAATCCACAGTCTGTCCTCGGAGGCTGCGTGGAGCTCATGAGTGATGCTGCTCCTGCTGGCTGTTTCATGGCATAAACTCAAGAATTCAGGCGGCTGGTGGGAGCTCATTCCCCTTTCTCTTTTGTGTCTGGTGCCAAGGGCCCATTTCTCCCGGAGAAGTGCAAAATCACAGGGAGGGGATCAGCCTAGCCTCCTTTGAGAGTCAGAGCAACATTAATGCGGTAGAACCCAAGAGCATTTTACCATGGACTAATTGGTAAGATGAGCTGGTTATTTACAGTACTCAGATTTTGCTGCCATAGCCCCTTCAGTGCAGGGGTGGGTGGGGATTACAGTTCTGCGCTACCACACACCACTGTAAACCATGTTTTAGTGTTTAGTGGGTGAGACACTCAACATCCTTAAGGAATTAATTTTTTCTTTTTTTAAAAAAAAGTACAGGTTAGGGCTGGAGATATGGCTCAGAGGTTAAGAGCACTATCTGTGGGTCCAGAGGTCCTAAGTTCAATTCCAGGCAACCATATGGTGGCTCACAATGGTAATCTAGTGTCCTCTTCTGGCCTGCAGGCATACATACAGGCAGAATACTGTATACCTAATAAATATATCTTTTTTTTAAGTACAGGTTGCACATTTATAATAAGAAAATATCAAGTCTAAAGTACTCCAAAATCTGAAATTTTTTGAGTGTTAACATGACACAAGCAGAAAATTCAACACCATATAACTATTTTGTATACACATAGACACATATGACCTTGAGGCTCTGTGAAGCATATGAAGTAATTTTTGTGTTTAGACTTAAGCTTCATCCCCAAGATAGCTCATTATTTCTATGCAAATATTCCAAAATCTGAAGAAAAAACAATCCAAAGTGGAGGTGCTTCTGGTCCCAAGCATTGTGGATGAGGGTTCCCCTGCTGTGGACGGACTACTCAGTACTGGGTTTAACGAACAGCAGTGCTATGCCAAAGATCTGGGCCTGGAATGTGTGAAGTGTTGGCTCCAGCATCAAGAATCTGTCTTTGGCTTTTGTTGTTGGGGAATCTGAACCAGGCTAATGCTGAAGGTGTAAAGGGAGTGTACAAAGGACTCCAAGGGAGGCCAGGAAACCAGAGAACCAAGGGAAGAGGGCCCAATTAGTGATTTATAAGGAAGCTAATTTCCATGGATTCTTACTTTAGAAATTGACAGTTACCAAGGACCTCAGCTGAGTTATTTGCCGCTTCATCCAGCCTCTCTCATGGAGAAATTAATCAATTTCACCTCTGCTTTCTCATTCCTCACATGCCTTCCCTTTTACTTCTTGCCTGGCTCAATTCAGAAAGTGCTGGAGTCGGGGAAAAGCTCTTATGGGGCCAGCCTACTGTGAGGAGAGAGTGCTGGCTGCTGGAGGAGCAGGGCCACAGCCACAGCTGGTGAGGTGGTGAGGCCATGTCTAGTCTTCTCTTTCTGCCTGCTGAGGCCACCACACCTGACCTGCTTGGGACTTTGAAGAACTTTAGAGGAGAGCCCTACTCTCCCCTGACAACTCGGAAGTCTGCTATCCTCATTGGCAGAGATCATTTGCTAGCTTAAGTCGCTCTCGTGTGGAAGCTGAAGCTCATTCCTGTGTTCTGTCCTCCTAGGAGATGCTGAACAGCTGGTCTCTATCTCCCTGTGGAGTAGCCTTTAAACCTTGCAGGCCATTGTTAAATGGCCTCTAGGCTTTCTTTTCCTCAGACTGAGAATCACAGCTTCGTTCCCCCTATTCCTCATGGGTCCTATTTTCCATCCCCTTTCACATCTTTGTTTTTGGAATGCTTTCAGGTTTTTCTAAGATATTCCCCTTTGGAAGATATTTGAAGGAAAGAAGCAGAAATGTCTTTAGTTACACTTAATGTTGGCAGCATTCTCGACTTACCATGAACCTTGTTCCCATTAGTTGATTGGCTGCTGGGACCTTGACTCCTTGGGACCAGACCATGCCCACAGTGGAGCTCAGTTGTGCCACCTCAGACTTTGAGAGCCCTGCAAGAACAGGAGGTTGGTGGCTTGCAGAGCGAAAAACAATACCCAGTGTTCGTATGGCTCCTAACACGAAACAGCCTCTTGTTTTATCTAGACTGTCTGTGTCTAGACAATCTATATCTATCTAGACTTTCCTTGGATTCAATAGGGAATCTACATCTTGATTGTTTATGGTGGAAAAAATGCAATTTTAAGAGGAGGAAAAAAATGAATTCAGGAAATTCTGTCAGATACTTTGAGATCAACAATAGTGTGTGGACTTGATCTTGTTGGGTGGGTAGGCAAAGGCTGTGAAGTCTGAAGTTAGGGTACGGATGGTGTCTTAGGATGGGGGAGGGGTGACTAGCCATAGCAACTGTGAAGGCCTGTGGTGGGTAGGGAAATGGGTACATTAACAAAATGAAGAATTCTGGTTACAGACTGCTAGTAGAGGCTAGAGGGGAAGGCTTGGAATTAGATCAGGCATGAAGAGGGGTTGCTGCAAGAACTGGCATGGAGAGCTAGATTAAGGTGAGTTCTTCAACCCTGACCTGTGGCTGGATGGATGCTCATGGACCTGTGATAGCAGACTCTTTAGACTCTCACGGCCTGAAGGGGACAACTCAAGCAGACAGAGTTTTGCATTTTCAGAGACCAGAATTAAGAAAAAAATTGAAGTCAGAGGCTGTCAAAGTGGACCTAGGAACTCAAATAAGGCCCCTTAGATGGACACAAGTTGAAAAGGCAGTCATATGGCAGTGCATGGCTTTAAAACTAGTTACTTGGAAAGGGGAGGTGGGAAGATTGTGAGTTCAAGGCCAGCCTGGGTAACCCTACCATAAGAAGAATAAACAAGTGAAGAAAAAGAGTTAAATGACCCTCATCTCTCTCAGGTTCTTTCTCCAAATAACGCAAAGACTCCTATAATATCTCCTTTGATTCAAAATTTTAGGACTACAACACAGACCGCCCTTCATTTTCCTCTTCTGAGAGGGCTTTTCAAGAACAGTTATTAAAACTGGGAGCCAAGACTGAAGGAGAGGAGTGGGATGGGGGTTGTTAAAGAAATCAGAACTGAAGCATATAAGTGTGTGCACTTTGCTCTATGAGGACAAGGACTGTAGTTCAGATCCTTAGTCGCTGTTCCATTGCGGTGAAGAGATGCCCCTCTCAGGTTTAATTTTATTTTATGGTTATGAGTATTTTGTCTGCATGCACATTTTATGTTTATGTGCACATGTGCACACCTGGTGTCATGGGTTCCCTGGTACTGGAGTTACAGACAGTTGTAAGCTATCATGGAGGTGCTGGGAATTGAACCTCCATCCTCTAGAGGAGTGGCCAGTACTCCCAACTGTTGAGCTAGTTCTCTAGCCCCACAGAAACTCTTAGAAAAGAAAAGCATTTAAGTGGGATCTTGGTTACAGTTTCAGAGAGTCGGTTCATTATTATCATGGTGGGAAATACACATGGTGCTGGAACAATAGCAGAGAGTTACAACCTCATACGCAAGCAAGCCAAGAAGGCCACAGCGTCTAATCCTTCAAACAGAGCTGTCCCTAATTCAAACCACCACAGATCCCTAGCACTTGTGGAGAAGCCAGGCAGGTATTATGGCTACCTGTAATCTTAGCACTGGGAGGTAGACATAGAGGAAGCTGACTAGATTAGTCAAATAGGAAGCTCTGAGCACAGTGAGAGAGCCACCTCAGTGAATAAAGTGGAGAGTGATGGAGGAAGACATCCACATGTCAACTCAGACCTCCACATATATGTGTACATATGTCACCGGCATACACACACATGCCCCCACACATACATCTATACATCCATACACTTCACACATTATAAATTTAAAAAACAAAGTAGAAAAAGAAATCAGAGATGTACAAACGTTACAGCATTAAAACAGGATTTTAATGGGAAGCGTTGCAATGGAGAGGAGGCCTCTCTATAAAACTGGGAGGGAGTGTGACCCAGTGGGGGTGGGTGGGACTCAAGCTCAGGAACAAGGTGGGACCAGTGGATGCAAAACAACTCAAGAGGAAACATCGTGGGAAGGAGGATTCTGCCTACAGCAGCTTGGTAGGATGCTCAAGACATCAGAACAGTCATACTTCAATGGCAGGGTGGAAGATGACAAATTTGATCAGATATTGAAGGCGGGGATTCTTGTTAAACCGGCTCAGTAGGATTTTTGGATAAAACTGGGCAACACAAAGGTGTGGTCTAGTCTAACTAAATCTTGGTCAAGGAGAAAGTTTTGTCAGAGCATCAGTCTTTGTAATGCTAAAAGTATAGTACCCAGGCAAGGGCACAGCTTGGATTGGAGCTTTGGGCAGAATTCCATTTTCTTTTAACAAAATGTCAAGGCTCTATCAAGTGCTTTGCAGTTTCTGTAGAAGTTCTGAGGACTGTTTGCCTTGGGGGACTGAACTGTGCATGAACAATGTCACTGACGTCAAATTTTTGCTTCTTGTAATTTTGAGAAGCTGGCTCTATGAACCCTCCCAGGCTCTGGAGACCTCTGCTACCTAGGTCAATGTTTCCTTCATGTCATCTTGGAAACAGCGTCATGCATTAATAATCATTTCTCAGGAGTGTAGTCCTTGTTCACTTGCTGTTGGAATGAAGGACAAAGACTGGTCAGGTGGCTCAGGGGGTGGAGGTCCCAGGACCCAAGTAGTGGGTGTCAAGACCCAACATCTGACTCTACATACATGCCACAGCCCTAAATAAATAAATAAGACAGGAAAATAAATAGAGAGTAGAGAAGCATAACAAAATATTTTAAAGAGGACAAGCTATAAAAATTTCTCAATTTCCTGTCACTCAAAATGTGTGGTATGATCTTTGTGTTTTAGTTTTCTTTAATGAGTCCTTTTCTTTATTTAAATTTAACACTGAAGCATCCTTTTCGTTCCATTGGCAGTCACCCGTGTGTGTCAGCCAAATTGCTAGCTGATCTATTGTTTTATATAAGCTTAAACATTTAACATGATATTAGCAGAGTTCAGACAAGATTGAGAGCCAATATCTATTGAGCATATCTGAGTTAGACAATCTGTGTTTGTTTAATTATTTGTCCTGGATGTATCTAGCAAATGAAAAGAGCACACTTTGACTTAAGTGACAGTAGCAAAAGCAATATATTTAATATATAAACATATATTTAAGGCAGTCATCTTTAACATTTTTACTGTTCAAAAATCATTATTTACTAAGGCAGGATAAAATGAAAACTTTATCTTAATTGGAAAGTGTCTTCGAAGACCCTAAGTCAGGTTGTGCACCTAAAGACAGCGAAGTGGGGGGCTGCCCATAACAAAGATGGCAGATGGCCCTGGGGCTGCCCTTAGCTAAGATGGCGCTGAAGCAATAGCGTAGGAAAACCTTAACTGTCTATATCAAAGATGGCACTGAAGTTACAGCTCTGCCTGGAGGAAAGTCACACATTTGTTTTATCTTAGAACATAATGCAGAAGTGGCTAAGTATCTTAGAATCGAACGGCAGAAATGTGACAGAGACAAACATAAAGACAAATCTAAGTGGCACAGCGAGAGGAACATGCAGCTGCTTGGCAGTGGACGCTGCCTCTTGGCAGTGGGCAGTGGCTGCGGGAACATGGAAGTTCAGGCAGCGGCTCGGCAGAAGGGAATATCTGTAACTTTAATTTTTTTCAAATTTTATTCTTAATGGTGGTTCTTAAACACCTTAACCTAACTTGTAGCCCACCACCCACCAGAAGTAGTGGAAAAGAAAGGATATGGGGCAAGCAGACCTGTTTAGAAAGATTCTTTGGAGCAACTCCTGTCTGTGTTGTCTGGAAATCGGCAGTTCAGTTCACAGGTCGGCAGGCAGCGGGAGCTTAACCCACTTGCAAACACGTCACTGATACACCAGTAGTCCAGTTTGGTAGAGTCAGGTTAGCAACAGTGATAACAGGACCGAGCAGAGACAGCCAGGCCTCAACCCCTGCTCCAGTCAGGAGGAGGCACCCAGGGGGATTCTAGAACTTCTAGGCTGTATCTCTATCAGGGAATTGAAGATCAGCTAAGACACGAGACCCACAACACTGTACAGCTAGCTGTACCGGCAAGCCAAGCTCTGTCCCAGTCACTCTGTGGAGTCCTATTTATCCCTCCAAGCATCACGTGTCCTCCATGTGCCTTGCCTCAGCACGTGTATCCAGTCAGCCTGAGCCTGCAGAAGCTGTGACACCACCAGAAATTTTTTGGTGTGTTTCTCTCTATGGCATCCCGACAAATGCATCTCAACTATTGACAGACATGCACGTCCTTAGCAAAAAAATCTTTCATCACGTGTTCTTTCATGTGTTTGCTTTAGCAGAACATCTTCTCTCCTGTGTCTCCTTCAGCAAAATGTTTGTTCATAAGTCTGCTTTAGCCTTTCACACCTGTGTCTGCTTTAATGGAACATTCTTTTTCACCTTTACCCCAGCAAAACACCATCCAAAGAACTCTCTCTCTCTCTTTTTTTTTTTTTTTTTTGGTTTTTCGAGATAGGGTTTCTCTGTATAGCCCTGGCTGACCTGGAACTCACTTTCAAGACCAGGCTGGCCTTGAACTCAGAAATCCGCCTGCCTCTGCCTCCCAAGTGCTGGGATTAAAGGTGTG
This sequence comes from Mus minutoides, assembly GCA_902729485.2. Lineage (NCBI taxonomy): Eukaryota > Metazoa > Chordata > Mammalia > Rodentia > Muridae > Mus > Mus minutoides. The sequence goes on along the minus strand of LR753914.1, from coordinate 37,777 downwards.
TGCCACCATGCCCTGCAACTCAAAGAACTCTTAAGTTTCTACTTCAAGTATCAGCTGCGAGCAGGGTGGGACAGAAGGCGAGTGCCTAGAGCAGGGTAGGACAGAAGGCGAGTGCCTGGAGCAGGGTGGGACAGAAGGTGAGTGCCAGAAGCAGGGTTCTCTCTGTCTACTAGCAACTCTGTCCAGTGCAGCCTGCTGTGCATGCTACAGACTGGATGGTAGGCTAAGCGGTTTGCAGCAAGTACCTTTATGTGGCCATGTAGAGTTACTGGTTTGTGGATAGTGGTGACAAGTTTAACTTGTGAATTAGACCAGGGTCAGAGAGAAGGCCTGTCATGAAGACTGTGAATGCCTCTGTTCTCAAGGACTCTAATGTGGAAAGCCTTTTGGGGTACCGTTTGGCAGCAGTCTGACAATGGCTAAGGACATTGGAAGTAAGCTCAGGCAGGAATCTGACATCAGGGCATAATAAGGAAGTAAGTTTCAGCAAGGAGCTAACTTTAGGCTGTAGAAGTAAGGTGAGGCAAGAATTTTTAGTCTCAGGGTGGAACAGAAGAACCAGGCTTCAGGCAAGATTTTAGGCTTGGACGAGAAAGCAGGTTCAAGTATTTTGGTCATTATGACAAGCCCCCCTTTAACATCTGTCATGGGAGTAATTTTCAGGATCCCGCTTGCTGCTTTGTTAGTTCCTTATTGTACTGCTTGCCCCAAATACTTGCATGTAATTAAATTGGTTTAAAAGTGGGTTGAAAAATAAAAAATTTGCCTTCAGTCTCAGAATGGACTGGGGTCACGCTACAATGTTATCTAACTGTCTTTTTTCTTTTTAATCCTCGCTCCTGCGCTGGAGAACCTGTTGACTGACTGAGCATGCTTGGTCAGATGGTGCCTTAACGTTGGGCTCCAGTAAGCGGGACACAGTGAAGGACACTGCGGGAACTGGAAGCACGTGCAAAGGAAAGTAAAGATTTGGCCCAGCGGTGAATAAACCTTGTAGAAGGACAAGGGACAAGGTAGAGGTAAAATGTGTTTTGTGTATGTGTTTAGAGCTATGTGAAAATCTAGAGAAGCATCCAGTCTTAGTTTTAGCATTTCCTATAAATGAATCTATGCAACAATTCTAAAAATAGCCACTATTATTATGCCCTCTTCCCTTTTTCTAGTGTGGAAGTCAGTATCCACAACATTTAGAAACTTTTTGAGGTAATTTACTTAATAAGCATTTGTTGACTGAAATAAACAAAAGACATTAATTTAGGATATCAGTTAGAACTTGGAATAATTTTTATTCCTCAGAATGCAGTTGAGTCATTTTTTTGCTTTCAAATTTTAAATGCTTTTTTCCTTCCTCTCTCCTTCCTTCCCTCCCCTCCCTCTTTCTCTCTCCCTCTTTCCCTCCCCTCCCTCTTCCTCTCTCCCTCCTTCCCTTCCCTCTCTCTTCCTCTCTTGCCCTTTCTTTCCTTCATTCTAGTTTATATTTATTTACAAAGCTCAGGTTGCCCTTGAATTTGCCATCCTGAGTGTTGAGATGACATGTATGTACACTATAACTGGCGAAGTTACCTTTAAGACCTTTAAAATATAAAAACATTTCTAGTAGAAGTAGGTATGTATCTCCTTGTCAAGCACAGATGAGGCCCTGGCTTAGATCCACAGTACTGCAAACCAACCAACCAAAGTCAAGCCTCACTGTGGCTGTGGCTAATGTGTCTTATTGTCTCCATTGGCGGTGCTTCGTCCCCACTGCTGATGAACCTGTCTGAGTGATGGTTTTACTTTTCCTCTGCAATTCAGTATAATGTCAACATGTAGCGTCTCAGTTTCTAAGACACAGTATCTCTGTTCCTACCTATTTTGTCAGTAGTAATGCATCATGACCCTTACACCACATTGCGATAGTTAAGCAGTTAGAGCAATAAAGACAAATCAGATATGAAAGGTAAGACCTGGGAGGGTTTCCTATGTGCATCAGACTGTCAAAACTCATCAGAGGGTAGAGAAATAGCTCATGAGATAAGAGTTCTTGCCACACAAGCCTGATGACCTGAGTTCAATCTCCAGAACCCACACCCATTGGAGAATCATCTGGGAGTTCAAGTACACAGTGACAGAGAATGACTGCTGTAAAACAGTGTGAAGAGAGGACTGATTCCTGGAAAGTTGTTGTCTGATATACACATGCATGCACTCATACATGTACATACACATGTGTACATATACATTTGCATATGAATACACGCACACATGCATATGTGTGCACGCATGAACACACATGTACACATGGACCCATACACACATATGCACATGTGTATACACATGAACATACACATGTACACATATGCCATATACACATACATGCATACACATGCACACATATATACATAGGCACATATCTTTAAAAAAGTGATATGAGCAGTTTGCAGATTTGATTGTGGGAACTTTGTGATGACACACAGGCCATCTTGTCATGATGCCAGACACCTGTTCGACACATACTTTTAAGTGAACATCATTCAAATTCGCAATGTTCTTTGAAAAGTGACACCTTGAAATCTCCCTCCCTCCTTTTCAGTCCCTATGTCTAAGCCATCATTAAGCTCTTATTTCTGGAATGTTCCTCTAGGGGTGGAAGAGGTGTGATATCTTGCCTCATCTATCACCAGGGTCACAGCTGACTCTTGTATAACAAAGCACAAAAGCAAAGAATATGAATGAAATATAGTTTTTTACACATGGGAGCTCCCAGACACAAAGAACCCAGACCCATGGACAACTGCCCATTTTTATGCTTAAATTCCGTGAAGAACAGACAGCCATATAGAATGTGATTGGATGAAAGGGACCAGGAGTGGCAGGCTGAGTGGGGTCCCTTGCAAGGCGATCTATTCTGGCTCCTCTGAGCCTTTTGCTGTAGCATCTTTGCCCCCATAATCAGTTGAGACCCTTTTTGTGTTGAGAGTCTTATAGCTACAGCTGTAGATCTGAGACCCTGGGGGTACCTGCTCAAGTATCCAAGTTCCTGTGTCTCAGGGCAAAGAATTGGACCAGGAACACCTGAAAAAGAATAGAAATAGGGACAGCTGAAATCCCTTCTATATTATGAACGATTTCCAGGCAGAACAACTCAGGGAATCTCTCAGAATCAGCTCCTACACAGAACCAAAGAAATATTTCAAGTTTTGTGTCTGCATTTGGGGGTGGAGTTTTCTGTGACCTGACATAACTTGACCTGAGGAATTCTGATTTCTGTGAATTGCTTTGGGGGAGAAGAAGGGGTGGGAGGCAGGAGGCCATGGGGAGGTCAGAGAGAGCCCTTCCGGGCTCTTTCAATGAGGACAGTTTAATGTACTGAGCCAAAATTGCATATTCATTCCAGACAGCTGTACTTTTGAATATTGTCTTTGGAGTCTCGCATTCCCAGTTCCCTTCCCCCCCTCACCTCTCCTGTCCTGGAGAGCTTTGTCTCCCACCTGCTTCAATAGCAAATTAAACTGTACCTGGCTGAACACACCTGGAAACCCTGTATTTGCAAGGCTAATGTGGGAGGGTCGAAGGTTCAAGGCCAACTTGGGCTGCAGAGCTAGACCCTGTCTCAAAAAATATCACAATTTAATAAGAATTATTAATTATTCTTACTTTGTCTCTCCAGCCTCCCCCCCCCACATGCTTTGTGCCCTGCAATGCTGTTTTTTTTTTTTAAAGATTTATTTATTATTATATCTAAGTACAGTGTAGGTGTCTTCAGACAGACCAGATGAGGGCATCAGATCTCATTACAGATGGTTGTGAGCCACCATGTGGTTGCTGGGATTTGAACTCATGACCTTCAGAAGAGCAGTCATGTTCTTAACCACTGAGCCATCTCTCCAGCACCTCCAGTGCTGTTTTTTATGAAGCCTCTTTGTTTGAAGCCTTTGTCCTTTATAGCTCAGCGTGACTGTCACTTCCTCATAGCAGCCTCCCTAACTATGCAGCATCTTGTATCTTTAGACATTCCAGCTCTGCAGTTCCTCTGTGAGATGGCAGAGTCCTGCACCTCTTGTCTGTGAGAATTGAAAGGGACTGAGACTTTTGCTTCTCCTCCATACCATCATCACAGTCTAGCTAGGAACCAACTACAAATCCACCCTCGCAAATACTTGTTGCACAAAGTTTGCAAATACTTAAAAGTGGCTTTGCGGCCAGGCGTGGTGGCTCCCGCCTTTAATCCCAGCACTTGGGAGGCAGAGGCAGGCAGATTTCTGAGTTCGAGGCCAGCCTGGTCTACAAAGTGAGTTCCAGGACAGACAGGGCTATACAGAGAAACCCTGTCTTGAAAAACCAAAAAAAAAAAAAAAAAAAAAAGTGGCTTTGAATTTCATGCAGGTCTGTTGAGGTAACATTGAGTGGAAAGTGTTCTTCCACAAACCGCTGATCAAGCGCTATTAGCTGGAAAGGCTGGGAGAACTGTTAGTCCAAAGATTCGAAGAGAAAGACCACCAACTCAAATCACCATGGCCAAATTAATTAAGGAAGGAAATTAATTAAGGCAATCTTTTTATCTGTGTACAAGGGTTGCCTCCCCCTGAGGCAGGGTTCAAGAGGTCAGCTTTGGACATGAGAAAGGAAAGGTTTTTATAGCTCAGGGGTAGGAAGTTTCTGACTGGGGAATTTGGTGGGCAAAATAGTACAGTGATATGAAAAATACTATATATATATGTGTGTGTTTTTGAGTGGATTAACCAAACAGCAAACCAGGCTAAGGTGGTTCCACATGAGAGAGGTTTATTGGGGAGGGGGTCAGAGAAGGGGAAAAAGAGAGGGGAGAGAAGAGAGAGAAGAAAAAGTGAGGAGGGGGTGACTTCCTAATTTATATGGAAAATTACATCACACCATTGAGGGTGGGGACTGAGTCAAGTGGATTGTGGGATTGAAAGTCATTGTCCTGGCAACGCAGGTCAAGGGTCACATAGTTAGGCGAGGCTTGGAGTGTCCTGGTACTAACATATAGGAGCAGAAAATAAGCATAAAAAATTAGTTATAACCACCTCCTGACACAAAGACAAGGTAGTCATAGCAAGCTAGTCACAATAACTGTTTGAAACAAGGTAGGGTTGCATAGTGGTTATAACAACTTGTGAAATGAAGACATGGTTGCTATTTCCTAGAACAGGAAGTGCAGAGGCATTTGTAGTTACAGTAACAGATGGGGGCGTAGCACAGTTCTTGAGAAATGGAGATTCAATCTAAAGAGGAATAAACCTGCTTTGTCTTTAATATGGGGTAACTTTCAAGTCTAAGATGGAAGCAGGCTGGTTTATCAGAACCAGGTCCTCCTCCCAGCGTTGTTTCATCTTCCTCAAAGGCTTCCTGAGGAAACATCCATGAGGGGCTTCATAAACCATGGTGGTTTTTATAAAAACAGGAGATTGCTATGGGTTAGACTCTAGAGCTGAAGTGCCCTGGCTGGCTCGAGGTGTTCCTCGTGGGTTATCCTAGAAATTAGAGGCTTTGTTGTCCTGGGAATGAAAGCTTTGATCAGTGGCCCCTCTTGGTAAATGAGTGAGGAGGTGAACATAGCCCGATCCATCACTAATAAATAATCCTCATGTCTTAAAGAGCAGTTGCTTCTTAAGTTCAAGTTCTTTCCTGTTCTGTCTAGGGGTAGGGTGTAGAGTGGTCCAGATTCAGAAGCCATTTGTGGGGGTCAGGACTTCACGTACTGAGTGGTTATCCCTGAAGCTGTCCCCGAGAGGTCATAGAGTACTTAGAAGGCCATGTTTAAAAAATCAGAGCAGGCTCATCCGTTTGAGAAGCTAAAAGATGATCCATTTATTGTTTTCTTTCGATGTTGGGGTTCTGCTCCATGGCCTTGTTGTACATGCTAGGTGACCTTTTTACCACAGAGTTCCATTCCCAGGCAAGGACTGGTTCTGGTGTGATATGGAGGAAACATAAAGATAAGGTAGACTGAGGTTGGGTCAGTGAGATGGCTCAGTGGGTAAGGGCAAGAACATCTATCTGCTGCTAAGCCTGAAAGTCTCAGTTCTATCCCTGGAACCTATGCGGTGGAGGGAGACTGACTTTTGCAGTATGTCCTAATTTCCACATGGATCCTGTGGTATCCAGCCAAGATTACAAAGCTCTGTGGAAGAGCGTGTGTATTTAGCATACATAAAACCCTAGGTTCAATTTCTAACACACACACACACACACACACACACACACACACACACACACACACACACACAACATAGATGTCCTAAAACAAAACCCAAACAAAAACAAGCAAAAAACGGGGTGGGAGATGGAAACAGGTGTGGTGGGCATGGGGAGAGATACAACTAAAATCTTTACTTAGGTAAAAGTTCCAGCAAAGATTCTGGCATTTAAGATTTAAGATCACTGACATTTAAGTAGTCTATGTTCACACGGTCAGGAGAGAAGGTGGGGGGTTCTGTGCATGACCATGTTCTTGGGCTTACCGCTGTCACTGTAGGGTTTGGGGTTTTTCTGCAAGACTGCTTGAGCACAAAGCCTTCACCAGAATGTCAGAAACTTAATTAAAGTAAGGAGTCAGGCTTTCTAGGCAAAGAGGTGGGGGTGGGGGAGTGTGGAGGAAGATCAGGTTTCTTTGTCCTGATGATGCCCCAGGGAGCTATCTGTGGATGAGCTGCTTGTGGAAGCTTTTCCTGGGACACTCTTGGTGTTTGCAAAGCTCTGGGTACTTTTAGAACAAGGAGCGGAGCCCCTGGATGCCAGCCGCTGAACTTTGGCCAGACAAGTCAGATATAATTAAGACATCAAAGAGCCCACAGACAAATAAATAGTGTAAAGACTATGGCTGAAAGGGTGCACAGCTTTACTTGACAAAGTAATACAGATATACTATTACCTAGATCAAATATCTGTGACTGATAGGAGGCAGGCTCCCTGAATGGCTTTCTAAGATTCTTGGTCCGGTGAGTGGGAACCTTTTGGGAAATGTTGTCCAAAACACTGGGCATTCCCAAAGGAGACAAAGTGGCACATCTCAGGAAAGGTGCTTTGGTATTCTAGCAAAAAAAAAAAAAGTGAAAAAGTGTAAGCATTGTTGTGGGCTCTGGGCCACAGAGCTAGTAAGGGATGGTGTCTCATTAAGATGGGGATAGTGGACCCTGTGATGAGAACAGGTAGTTTTAGGGTAGGAACCCCCAAATCGAACAGTTCTAATTCTTGTCCTTGGCTAGAAGCTGGGACTGTCTTTGATTCTGTCGCTTTATATAATCTAAACAAGTACCTCTGCTGGGAAACCCCAAAATGGCATGGCTGAAACCGAGAGGTATCTAGACACTCGTGGGTAGGACAACTGGACCGGCTGCTTCCCCAGGCCTTGGCCTAGTTTCTGCCATAAGTCACATCAAAAAGCCTCTGGGCTGACAGCTTGGTGACACTCCTTTCTGGCCCTGCTCCAGGTGTGTGGGAACTGTCCCACCTACACCCTTATGCTGAACCTCCAGTCTAAAACTCACAGTCCCATTGTCCCTGTCATGAGGACACAGAAACCACTGGCCCAGGGTCACTTTGGTGGCTGTGGATTTGTTCAAGGTATGCTCACCTGAGCGAGAGCAAAACCCCTCTCTCTCAAGGACCTCACCTTGCCAGTTTCTCTCAGACTATTGTTTTTCTCTTGTACCTTTGTACCTGGCTGAAGAGGAAGTGAGTGGGTTTGTTCTGTCACATGCTTCTATTGTGATGATACTACAGGGCCCGAAATAATGGGGCCAGTCTACCATCAACAAAAAACCATTTGCCTCCAAAACTGTGAGCTAAAACAAACCTTTCCTCTTGTATTACACCAGGGATTTTATTATAGCACCAGAAAGGGAATATATGCCCTCTCACAAACCTTTCCTCTGTATTACACCAGGGATTTTATTATAGCACCAGAAGGGAATATATGCCCTCTCACAAACCTTTCCTCTGTATTACACCAGGGATTTTATTATAGCACCAGAAGGGAATATATGTCCTCTTTCACAAACCTTTCCTCTGTATTACACCAGGGATTTTATTATAGCACCAGAAGGGAATATATGCCCTCTCACAAACCTTT
>LR753914.1:8570-29603 GCA_902729485.2 Mus minutoides | reverse complement strand
AGGGAATATATGCCCTCTCTCTTATTTCAGTGCAGCTGATGGAACCAGGGGCCTTCATGCACATTAGGCAAGTGGTCTACCACTGAGTTACTGTCATGTTTTATAAAAAGAAAGAAGTAAAGAATATGTTTGGTGGAGGCGTTCTTTTTTTTGTTTCTTTGTTTTCTTTTCGAGACAGGGTTTCTCTGTGTAGCCCTAGCTGTCCTGGAACTCACTCTGTAGATCAGGCTGTCCTTGAACTCAGAAATCCTCCTGCCTCTGCTTCCCAAGTGCTGGGATTAAAGGCATGTGCCACCACTGCCGGGCTGGTGGAGGCGTTTAATGGTGTGGAGGAAGTGGGTGCTTCTGCGGGCCCATGCTGATGCATCCCTTCCCCCTGAGGTACCAGCCATATGATGATGGTATGGTATAGAATAGAGTTTATTTAGGGCATGGGGAAGGAGTTGAGGGAGTAGAGACAGGGAGAGGCAGAGAGACAGAGAGAAAGAGAGGGAGATAAAGAGAAAGTAGAAGAGTAGAGGCTGGCCATGAGCATGTGGAGAGAGAGGGAGAAGCGGGATGGGGGGAGAAGAGGGTAAAGAAGCAAGAGCTAGGGGAGAAGAGAAAACAGCAAGAGAGAGAGAGAGAGAGAGAGAGAGAGAGAGAGAGAGAGAGAGAGAGAGAGAGAGAGAGAAGGGGACAGCTTCTTTTATAGTGAGTCAGGCTTTCCTGGTTGTTGCCAGGAAACTGTAGGGGTGGCGGCAGTGCGGGGAGCCTAGAATAAATGCCAACAGTTACATCCCTAGACTTCATACTAAACTTGTGTGTGTAGATGCATGAGCATGCACATGTGTGTGAAGCCAGAGGACAACCCTGGAGACTATCCCAAGCTCTCCATCTTGCTTTCTGAGACAGAGTCTCTCACTGGACTGGAGCTCAGCAAGTAGGGTAGGGTGCTTGACCAGTGAGCCCCAGAGATCCTCCTCTCTGAGCTTCCCTCTGCTGATTACAAGCACACACTAGAGTGCCTAAGCCTTTGCATGGGTTCTGGAGAACACTTCCTTCCCCCAGATAGTTTGCAGGCTAGGAAGCTGAGCTCACAGCCTTCTTGTTCTATGTGCACAGTTTACTTTTTTTTTTCCTGGCCTCTGCTTATGTGCACTGGAATTCACTCTCCATGAGTTAGACTGTATTCTAGAACAAGGGGTAGACATGCCAAGCCATGAGGACCATGCGGAAGCAGCTATTGTCCTTGAGACAGAAGTGAGGTGCTAGCAACCAGCTTGGGGCTGGCTACAGGGAGGGGGAGGGGAAAGGAAGTCCTTTGTGCTTCCCACTGCCCTTTTCTTCTGTCCATCTGATTTCTAGAGTTAATCTCAGTGGAAGCACTTTGTCTCCTTTGGAAGATCACTGGATCGGAAAGTTTTCATTCACTTTAATTCCCCAAGAATTCAAACATTACTGCTTTATCAGAGTGTTAGAGTTAGGCCACTGTGAGGAATACTCAAGGAAAGCAACCTAAAGGAAGGAAGATTATGTAGCTTGATAGTTTGTAGGGCTTAGCCCATTGCTGCTTGCTTGGCTCCCGCCCTGGAACAGGACACCATGGCGGTTGAAGCAGATGAGCACCTTCATCCCAGGGCTGACAAGCAACAGAGAGGTAGCTGTGGAGGGACCTGCTCCCAATAATCTGCTTTCTTCAGAAGTTCCTAGAATCTTCCAAAATAATAGCACCTGTTGGGGACCAAGCCTTTTCATAGTGAAATAGTGATTTCATAGTTAAATCATAGCAAACAACTCGATACTTTTTGTTTGTGTCTATTTTTCTTTTCTTTCTTTTCTTTCTTTTTTTAAAAGATTTATTTATTTACTATATATATGTACACTGTAGCTGTCTTCAGACACACCAGAAGAGGGCATCGGATCCCATTACAGATGGTTGTGAGCCACCATGTGGTTGCTGGGATTTGAACTCAGGAACTCTGGAAGAGCAGTCAGTGCTGAGCCATCTCTCCAGCCTCTGTGTCTATTTTTCTTAACTATTATTAATGATTGTGCTAATGAAGTTGCCACTTGGGTGTATAGTGGCCTGTGGCTGCCACTTGCAATGGACACTCTAGTGTCAGGACTACTATTTTGACGACTATTTATTAGTGGGTTCCTAAATTGATTAGGATAGCTTTTTCCAACATTCATCTCTATTTTCCTCAGCAATCAGTAAGGAAATTTCCAGAGTAGATCTCAAAGAATTAGAAAGCTTGATGTTCTTAACATGTAGATACACCTAAAAGAAGCAAAATTTATGTTTATATAAATTACATATATATTTGATATACATTACTAGGGAAGTATTAATTAATGAGGAGCATTTCACTGTGCATTAGTGAGATTTCTACTAAAATCCAGTGTTAGGGGGCTGGAGGTGGCTCAGAGGTTAATAGCATTGATTGTTTTTTCCAGAGGAATTGGTTTTGATTCCAAGCAACCAACGGACAGTTCACACTGCCAGTAACTCTAGTCCCAGGGGGTTTGTTGCCCTCTTCTGGCCTCCACAGGCCACAGGTGCTCATCAGGTACACAGACAAACAAACAGGAAAAACACTCACATACAGTCAAGAAGCAGAAGCAGAAGATGCAGAAGAAGAGGAAGAGGAAGAGGAAGAGGAAGAAGTGGAGGAGGAGGAAGATCTTGTGTTAGTCAGGTAAGTGTCCAGAGAAGAAATGCTTCATTTTCCATCCATCCTTGTCTTTATTTAGTAATTTTCGTACAAACACGGAAACACCATCTCAAAATGAATTCCCCAGGAAGAGTTGAAGAAGGAGGAAGGCAGGGTGTTGATATAGTAGCAAGGGGAACACAGTAAGTGTCTGGCAGTGCAGAGAAGGGAAGTCCTTAACTGTTTTACATAATCCTGTTTTCACAATAGCTTTGAGGTGGGATTTATGGGGGGGGCCCATTTTACTGAGAGGAAAGAGACTTTCCAGTGATTCTGTGATTTGAATGAAAATCTGACCTGGCTTCCTATTGTTTTCCATTGCTCAGGTGATTAACTTCCCTTTCTGTAGGACTTAAGGAAACCCGGTACTTATAATTATTATTCTAGACTCAAAGTATCCATGCAAAAATCCAAGGGACCCGATTCTTCCAACTCAGTGGCAGGAATTACTTTCTGAATCTGAGCACTGGTTGCTCAGGGCTGGAGACACTGGAAACATTGCTCCTTGGCAATGAGTGGAGGTTTCTCAGATTAGAAAGCCTTTCAAATGGTGCCTTGTGCACTGCTGCTAGGAGGGAAAGAAACTCAGGAAAGAAACTCTAGCAGCCCACAGCTAGAGATGGACATACCTCTGAGCTCAGGGGCTTCTTAACATCAACAGCTGACTGCACTGGAGCCCATGCAAGTCGGATAACTGGATGACCCAGAGCTGGGTTCTAAGCTTGGGTGGAGGTGGCAGTTGTTAATGTGTACCTGTACAGGCCCGTGGCTGATTTTAGAGAGATGTCTGGTTTGAACCCACTATCATTGTTCAATCACGTTTAGAGCTTTATATAGGAGGATTGTTGACCCAGGCACAATAGAGACATGGAAGGTAACTTGTCACAGTGGCCATGAGGATGAAATCCAATTTTTGTTATCCCTGGAAGAATTTCAGTTCTATATGGGGGTGATGAGGAAGACAAGGTAAAAGAAGATACAGGGGGCATCTGCCCTGGTGCTGGGTGTGTGCTTGGACAGGGAGCAGAGTAGAAGATAGAAAGGGAGGGGCTGTCCTGAGCATACCATCGCAAAACCCCACTTCCAGGGTGGCTTTTGTTTGCTTTTAATATTTGAGACTGAAATTTTCAGGTTCTCTCTCCATCCTTTCAATATTCTTGATTTTACTCACTGAGTGGGAACATTTGATATTTGAAGTAAAGGATCATGGGGCTGGCAAGAAGGCTCAGTAGGTAAGGATGCCTACTGCCAAAACTGATGGCTGAGTTCAATCTCCAGAGTCCACAGAGTGGAAGGAGAAAACTGACTCTCACAAGTCCTCTAATTACACACACACACACACACACACACACACACACACACACACACACTCACATGAATGAGAATGATCTACACACACACACACACACACACACACACGAATGAGAATGCACATTTTAAAACTAAGAAGAAAAGAATTATGAACCTGCCTATCAAAAACTGCCCTTCATGAAGTAGGTATTTGTGCCAGGGGATCTGTCTGAATCAGCCCTGTTGCCGGGAATAGAAGTGTTTGCCTATGAGGTTCATACCATTTGGTCTGAACAGAAAGTCTGTTTCAGAGAGGAAAAGATGGATCTGTGAAAATAAATGTCACATATTTGTTTCAATTTCAGTAAATGATCACTTCTTTTCAAATACATAAGGCTGTGGTAGCTTTTTTTGTTTGTTTGTTTTGATTTTTAAAGTCAATATTTAGGGACTGGGGATATGTCTCAGTGGGTAAAATGCCTTCTGGGAAAGCAGGAGGTCCTGAATTTAGATTCCCAGAACACAAGTAAAAAGTATAGCATGTTTATAGCCCCAGCCAGCGGCAAAGACACGTTGGTCCCTGAAGCTCGCCTGCTAGCTTCCTTGGGTGGTGAGACAGTCTGTGGACAACTTGTATCTGTCTGTTCTCTCTCTCTCTCTCTCTCTCTCTCTCTTATTTTTCAAGAGATTTCTCTTTGTAGCCCTGGCTGTCCTGGAACTCGCTCTGTAGACCATGCTGGCCCCAAATTCAGAGATCCGCCTGCCTCTGCCTCCTGGGTGCTGGGATCGACCGCCACTGCCTGGCTGCCTCTTCTTAATTCTCAGGAGTTCCTTCTTTGACATTGACTAACCTATTTTTCTTTCAGATTAAGTCAGGAGTAAATTCTGTTATCTGATCCCCTGACTAAAGTACCGTGATAGGCAAACTTCATTTTTTTTCTCTTTGAACCCAGCTCTGGTGTGTTCCCCATTCATCAGCCTGTGGCAAGCCCCCCTGATTTCTTGATTAACTTGGAGACAGACCAAGTGAACCTGCTTTCCTCTTAAGTATCCTACTAAGATGTTTGAAAACTGATCTGTATGCACACTCAAATTGTGTTCTTGTAAAGATTCTGTCAGTCTATCCTGTTTTTTTCTGAGACAGAGCTCTTTAGGAAGGCTCTGGGACATTCATCCATGGGTACTGACGGGCACATCATTAGCACCAAAGGAGGGCCGTCTCTAACCATAAACAGGAAAGCTCCTGCTATGGAATTCCTGAAGCGCTGAGGGCGTGGTCAGCTGGGTGTCAGTCACCATTAATGGACCAATAGGAACCTTTCAGCTGCTTTCATCCTCACCCAGGGGTAGCTCCCCCACAGTGAAAACCTGCGAGTGAGGATAATAATTTCCTTCCTTTCCTTCATTTTTGCTTCTCCTGGCAAGCTCTCATTTAATAAAAGGCGAGATGGGCAAGTGTGGGGTATCTACCTTGTCTGAGTCAAAGCAGTTTTTGGGTCATGCCAGACGTCCACAACAGGAAATTGAAAACCGATTCCCTTCCTCATTCAAGCAAGACACCTCGGCCCGCATCCTTCTCTTTTAAGCTCAGACCCTTGAAACTGAAGGTTTTCAAAATAGGGTGTGTCTCTACAGCTGCTGCATCAAACAAAAGCAAAACAGATTAATTTAGGTTTTCGAATTTCTCTCTCTCTCTCTCTCTCTCTCTCTCTCTCTCTCTCTTTTGGTTCAGAAAACGCTTAAGACACCCCAACAAATCTCATCTGAATGCAAACTATGAAGACAAACCTCTTGGGTCAAAAAAAAAAAAAAAGAACCTTTCCTTTTCTAAATGCTTTCTCAGCATCCTACAAGGGTCTTCTCCACTCTGTACATAGAAACTCAGGGGCTGAGTGCAAGGGAAAAAAAAAAAGAGGAACAATGTATTCATTACAGTCTGTTAAGTTGCCAGCACCAGGCAATTAAAAGGTATGCCTTGTGGAAACACAGCAAAACAGAACAGTTAGTCCTATTGTTCTCTCATTAACAAGATTGTTATTTTAACTCTCCAGGTGGAAGCCGGAGAAGCAAAACATTCTTGTCTTGGAAGGCACTCCAGGAAACTCAGGACTTGTTGATAGCTGGAACTTGTGCAAAGACTCTTGTCTATACTATAAGTGTGCACATCTCTTTGGTTGTAGAAATACAGTGCCACATCCATTCTATTGGACTAGAGGAAGAAACCATTTAAAGTGACATCAAAGTCTTCCCAAAGCTAATAACTCTGATCCTATGGATTCTGTCAACGCTGCTGCCCTGAAGTCATGGCTCCCTTGGGACATGGGGATTTGAATTTTTTTTTCTGTCAGCATACTATGTTGTGAATCGCATAGACAGTGCTGGGCAGGATGGCTGAGACTCGGATATGCTCTCTGCTTGTGCCCTTTGCTGTCTGGAAATTGTTCTAAAATGACGGACCATGTCTTTGCTGCTTGCCAAATGTGAGCATACTGTGGCAAAAAGGATTGTGGCTGTCTGCTAACTCCAGCTTTGCCTATGTGCATGGAAAACACAGCCAAAATCGTTAGTGATTCAAATTCTTTTACATTCCAAAGAAGAAATGAAGCAGCCTACTTTACAGACTTTACACTTTATGCCAGTAGCTTTAATTTTTACAAGACAGAAACCTTCATGATTCCTTTTAAGAATCACTTGAAAATACAACACGTAGTTATAGAGACAAAGTTTGGAGCTAAGACGAAAGGATGGACCATCCAGAGACTACCCCACCCAGGGATCCATCCCATAATCAGCCACCAAACCCAGACACTATTGCATATGCCTGCAAGGTTTTGCTGAAAGGATCCTGATATAGCTTCTTGTGTGAGGGTATGCCAGTGCCTGGCAAATACAGAAGTGGATGCTCACAGTCATCTATAGGATGGAACACAGGGCCCCCAATGGAAGAGCTAGAGAAAGCACCCAAGGAACTGAAGGGGTCTGCAACCATATAGGTGGAACCATAATATGAACTAACCAGCACCCCCCAGAGCTCGTGTCTCTAGCTGCATATGTAGCAGAAGATGGCCTAGTTGGCCATCATTGGGAAGAGAGGCCCCTTGGTCTTGCAAACTTTATATGCCCCAGTTCAGGGGAATGCCAGGGCCAAGAAGCAGGAGTGGGTGGGTAAGGGAGCAGGGCAGGGAGAGGGTATAGGGAACTTTCGGGATAGCATTTGAAATGTAAATAAAGAAAATATCTAATAATAATAAAAAAGTGCCAAAAAAAAAAAAAAAAGAAAATATACCACATTGATCACTTTAAGTAAACAGGAGGGAAAAGTACCATAAGAAGTTGGCACGGGCCAGGCGTGGTGGTGCACGCCTTTAATCCCAGCACTCGGGAGGCAGAGGCAGGTGGATTTCTGAGTTTGAGGCCAGCCTGGTCTACAAAGTGAGTTCCAGGACAGCCAGGGCTATACAGAGAAACCCTGTCTGGGGGAAAAAAAAAAAAAAAAAGAAGTTGGCACAACGGCTCTTTTTCTCAACAATAAACACAATATTAACCAGAAGATAAAAGTATAAATGAGGTGAGGTTGCTTCAGACCCACACCAACTTTAGGCCAGAAGTCCCTCAAATTACTTTCTCAGAACCCATTTTCCCAATCCACCAAGGGCCTCATATTTATCATAATTGTTCTTGCTCAACTAAGTCTTTTGCATTGATTGTAGGGAGGGACCAAGACCACGTACAGTTCCAATAGGATGTGAGTTTATAATTTATCCTGATGGCCAATCTTGGGATTCTGTCAGGTTAAGGGCTTACAACAGTTTGTTAATTAAAAGCTGATCTTGGAAAACATGTAACTTTTATCTAATGGAAATTAGTAGTTTTCGTGGAACTCCCATAGCAGTAAAGTAGAGAGGAAAAAATAAACCCGTGCCGTGCTACTGAGTGGCAAACACCAGGCACCTTGAAAATCAAAATGCTTCTAGGCTCCTCAGCCAATCACATGTGAGCGCATGCGCAGGCTAAAGCTCAGCCAATCACATGTGAGTGCACGCGCAGGATAAAGCTGGGCAATTCTTCACCTTCGGGAAGAGAAACAAGTCCAGGCAATTAGCATGTAACAGCAATTATCATCTGCATGTGTGTTTCATTACAAAAGCAGAGAAGGCTTTTATTTTTTTATTACTGTCATGGTGATGATCCAATTGCCATGGTGTTGAGTAGGTGTTGAGTAGGAACTGTCACAGGTGACCTCCAAGGCACCCCAGCCTTGCCTCTCTTACAGCACCTTTCTTCGCTTTGATAGCGTTTCTTCTTTTAGCGGTTAGTCGGAATTGGTGCATTTTTAACAAATTCTATTAAGGAAAACAACTTTTTTTTTTTTTTAAATGGTTTTTCAAGACAAGGTTTCTCTCTGAAACCCTGGCTCTCTTGAAACTCATTCTGAGAAGGAAAGGTGTCCTGTGTGTGTGACTTCGAGCGCATGTGTGTGTGTGTGTGTGTGTGTGTGTGTGTGTGTGTGTGTGTGTGCATGTGTGTCACACAGAATTAGAGGACTCTCCTCTCCTTTCTTTAAGTTTAACAATCTAAAATTAGATTGTTTCTCTTCAAAGTGGGATTAGATTGCTTTCAAAACACAGACAACAGCAACAATCAAAAAGACCGTTAGCCGGGTGTGGTGGTGCACACCTTTAATCCCAGCACTTGGGAGGCAGAGGCAGGCAGATTTCTGAGTTCGAGGCCAGCCTGGTCTACAGAGTGAGTTCCAGGACAGCCAGGGCTATACAGAGAAACCCTGTCTCAAAAAACAAACAAACAAACAAACAAACAAACAAACAACATTAGAAGAAAAGTGTAGAACTGGGGTAAGTAAATATATACAGGGCCATTGCCAGACTGGTTCTGGCAATGCAGGCCTACATTCCCTGCCTTCAAGAGGAGGCAAGGGCATTGAAAATGTGAAGATTAGCCTGGCTACAGTGAGTTCCAGGCCAGCTTGGGCTATGAGATCCTATCTGAAAACAACAACAGCAACCCAAAAACAAAACAGAAAGATGTTTGGTTTGGGGGGTCCATATAGTTTCTGTATGTGTCTGCTCTTTCGTTAAATGCTCCAGAGTGTTTTAATGGGGCAGTAAACAGGCAGCTGGCTGGATTTGTTAGTGGGCTGTGGTTTCCTGGCCCTCGGTCTGGTCTACTAGATTTGGAATATTGAGATCACACTAGGCAGAATCTATTTTTAGTGAATTGTATTAACAAAACGGACTGCCTTGTTGCTTGGAGGCATCCCGATTTAGTTCTGACTTCCCAAAAGGTCAGAGCAAAGAGGAAAAGTGGGCTTCCGTTTAACAGGCACACTTTCTGTAAGATAAACACACCAGTTACTCAGGTGCTGGTACAGTGGCTGTACCAATCCAAAGGGAAGCAGGGCACGGCTAAGGGACAAAGACGTGGGCATCGTGTTTTCCACAGTTTCATGTAGTGGCTAAGTGCCTCTGTGCACCAAAGACAGGATTCCCGAGCGCAATTCTGGAAAGCCACCTTGAAGACACAGGCATGTCATGGTCTTTGAACTGACACAGCACACAGCCCAGTTACTTGAAGGAATGAGCTTCCCATTAGCTTCCAATCAGCTGTCAGGCTGTCTCACGCCCAGCTTCAGGCTGGTGTGTTAAAAGACCACAACGAATCTAGCTAGCTCTTCATTTGCCTTGTGTTTGTGATTTCAGAGTTGAGCATCACATAACCAAGACAGGCTCAGAGAGCTTCTTCCTGCACTGTGTTCAGAAGGTATTTCTGCACAGAACATAGAAACATGGTGCAGGAGGTGAAGCCGAGGAGATGGCTGGTGATCGTATTGGAGCCCTCGGCCACCTGCGTATGATGTGCTGTCCCACGTTTGACTGAGACTCAGCTCTTTATTACTCCTAAGTCAGTCTTTCATTGGCACACTAGGTTACTAGGCTAACTTGTTCATGTCCTCGGAGTTCATGTTCACAAGTTCTCTGACTCCCACACACGTGCTGAGGCATGTACAACCCTTCACCACACCGCACACGTAATAATAAATGAAACAAAGTTAAAAAAATAAAACCACGGGAGGAGTTCACACAGCAATTACGTTCATATCTTGCTATTACTTCAGCCCTTGATTACTGGCATCATATTGATTGCCATTTGTTTAATGGTTTCTTGGTGCCAGGTCCTTGGCTAAGCAGTCTGTATGCATGACGCCATTTGCTTCTCACCATCCAGAGGAGTGCTTTCTGTGGTTCCCATATTTCACTCCTCCCCCCAACCCCCACCCTCGTACTGCCTGATCTGCTCTTCTGTCTCCTGACAAGGAAATCGAGACTCAGAGAGTCATGGGTAGTCCAGCGTCATTCACATCGGGCGTACATGGGTCCGAGCATATGGTCTGAGTTCAAAATGAGGCTGGTTTGTACTTTCATACTCACTGAATTGTTTCGTGTGTGCTTACATGTGGAGGAGGTTAGAGTACAGCGTTTGGAAGCTGGTTCTCTCCGTCACCTTTACATGGGTTTTAGGGGTGACTCTTACAGGTAGTGAGGCTTGGAGACAAGCACCCTTAGCCCCTGTGCTTCCTTACTGGTCCATTAACCAAGGGACCCTTAGCCACCACCCATCATAACTTCCCGGATCGTCGCCCTTGACTTTGTCATATTCGTTCTTTTCCTCTCCCTCTACCTTACCTCCAACACTAGGCATTGGACCCAGGACCTTTGGAGGGGGCTCTAGTACTCAGATACATCCTCAGCCCCCTTTTTAAAAACTGTTTATTATTTTTATTATTTATACGCACATGTATTTGTCTGTGTGAGTGCACGTAGGTGCCTATGGAGGCCAGAAGATGGGATCTGGTGGCTGTGAGACACTTGATGTGTGCTAAGGACTAACTTCAGGTCCTCTGGAAAAGCAAGAAGTGCTTTTAACTGCTGGGCCTTCTCTCTAGCCCCGCCCCTGCCCTTTATGAGAATTCTATTTTGAGATAGGATTTTGCAAAACCTTCCAGGCTGCCCTGAAATTCGGATCCTCCTGACTCAGCCTCTGGTGTCAGGGATTGAAGATATCTGCCTCACCCCTTCTCTTTATGAGCGCCAGGCACGGTGGCTTATGTGTTTACTACTGGTCTTTTGGGGTGAGGCGTGGCAGGCTCTCATCTTCACCTCTTGGAACCTGACCCTGTAATTACCCCTTTAATCTGCACTCCCCTGTCTCCCCTTCACCATATCTTGGTCACACTTGCTGTTACTGCTGTCCCTGTCTCTACCCTAGAGTGAACAAAGATTGGATTTTCATCTCACATGTTATCGCTCTCTCCATTTCTCTAGTTGTGGTTCAGACTGTGTCTATTGGAAGCCACAGATAGAAAAGGTCAGTTCAGTCTGGTGGTGACATGTGCATATGCAATAGCAAGCAATCTCTTTTTTAATGTGGCCGCTCTTTTCATATCTAGCATCAACAGGGACTTATTAAAATATCGGTAGCATTTCATTGGCTCAGCCATGCCCCCAAATGGAGAATGCTAGTTATTTTCCATGACCAGCTCCGGGTACAAAGAATGTTATGAAACCATCAAAGATATACAGATTCATGAAATGACAACTGTTTTCTATTCCAAGTGATGAGAACCAAATATGCTGTTCACATTGCAGGCACGTATAACCTATTAGACTGTTCCAGACCAGAACAGGGTGAAAACACTGACTAAGAACATTCTTTCATTCTGGTATAGATGGAGAGCAGGCCAAGGCTACTGCTAGGAAGATAATCAGAGGGTCAAGCCTAGAGAAGGGGAAAGAATGAGCTACAAAGAGCTGGGAGTCACTGGAGCTGTGTGGAATGCGATCAGAGGAACAGGCTAGGGTGACAAGTTCAAAATTCAGACCCAGGACAGTGGGAGCTTGTCTGAGTAGAGAGCTGGTATAAGTGTGGCCTCTGAATGTAACACTTCACAAGTCAGGGAACTATTTCGTTACTAAGTGTATTAATGTTTTACTTAGCTCTGTTAGTACCTGTAATAGCATTGTAATAAAGGATTTAGGTATTCATGAACTGGACTCGCTTATCTTGAAATTTTTTATTCTCCCTTTTAGAAAGACACACTTAGCCGGGCGTGGTGGCGCACGCCTTTAATCCCAACACTTGTGAGGCAGAGACAGGTGGATTTCTGAGTTCGAGGCCAGCCTGGTCTACAGAGTGAGTTCCAGGACAGCCAGGGCTACACAGAGAAACCCTGTCTCGAAAAACCAAAAAAAAAAAGAAAGAAAGAAAGACAGACACACTTGTATCCCTTTCGATGCTTTGTATAAACGCAGGTGAGAATGAGCCCCAGTGTGTTCCAGGTCAGAAGAGAACCTCAGATATCAGATGTTAGGTCTTTTGTTATCTGCTGTGTATGGTAGGCCAGCTGGTTCAGGAGCTTCCAGGCTTTTCCTGCTTCCATCTCCTAGCCTGCCTTCTGAGTGCTGGGACAACAGATGTAAGCCATCCCATCAGGTTAGTGTAGGCTCTCTGGTCCTCATGATTGCTGGTGAACGCTTTCCCCAATGAGCCATTTCTTTTCCAGACCTTATCTTGAGAAGTTTCAGTAGAGCCTTACAAATGTACTGATTATCTCCTGATCAGTGGTATAGTTTTATAATACTTATTTTATTCAGAGAGGGGGAGAGAGAGAGAGAGAGAGAGAGAGAGAGAGAGAGAGAGAGAGAGAGAGAGATTGGTTTACAATAAAGTCCTTTTTAAACCGTAAACTTTGAAATAACACCATCATAGTTAAGGTGATACTTAAATGTAAAAGTTACATGTAAAATGTTCAACTCACAAAAGCAAGATTTACAAAAAGTCATAGGTCAGCGTATAAGATTTGTTCATGTTCAGTAGAATTTAGGTGGTTGTGGAATATGGCAGATGGGGGTTCTTCCTTCTCAGTAGTCTAGCTCTGATGAAACTATGTTGAAGAAGAGGGGAAGAGTGAAGCCCTAAGCCCTGTAGAGGGGAAACTCCCTCAAGAGTAGGACCAAGTTTGGTAAGTCTCTTGAGATCTGGAGTGAAACACAGCAGAATTTGCATTTATATAGCACTCTTTCTGCACTGGATTTATGTGTGCTTTCCATATTAAATAAAAACACAATTAAGAGTTAGTTCCAAAATACCAGGTCAAACATATCAAACAAAATCAGGCATGGCAATTAGTGCTGGAATGCCAGAATAAACAGATGGTTATTGAGTTTGGATTTAAGGAGAGAATAGGCTGTGCCAGCTGCATATCAATAAAGAAGTAATTCTGGAGCTCGGGGCCACAAGGGCCGGGAGCTTGGGCTACCGAAAGAGCCGAGTTGGGACAGGAATTTGTCCCGTGCAGTGAGTTTATGGGAAACTGTAATAAAGCCAGGGCAGCTACAGTTATGGGACACTTCATGTGCCAGCCACTAATGGGACACTTCTGCGTGCCAGCCACTGCGCTCTGTGATAAGCACTCAGAGACAATCAGATCTGAGATCTGTATTTCAGCCAACTAGAATCCAGTTTAAAGGAAGGAGGCATGTGTGAAGCCACTTAGGGACCTTCACTGTGTGTGGCAGTGTGAAGACTTCATTCCAGGCATAAAAATAAGACCATGCTGTTCTATGTGAAAAGGGGCGGGGCGGGGAGCTCAGAACTCACATGGCTTTACATCCAAAAACCTCAGAAAAAATGAACAGATTTTCTTAATATAGAACTGAAATTTTATAGCCTTCCTGTACACTATTTGATATCAATGGTCACTGAAGAAATGTCACATTTGATAGGCAGGTTTGGATTAATCAACAGACTTTCCTTTTCTTTTTGGTGCTGGAGATTGAACCCAGAGTCCCCTGTGTGCTAGGCTTGGGCTCTACGAACATCTCCGACTCAATACTGAGGCCTTACCCTCGGGCCTGTTGAGTGTGTGACACGCACAGGACAAGCACTGTTTAACGTCCCTAAGACACAAAGCAGCAATGAATAAACCAACCTATCATATTTGTCTGCCTCTTTCCAGGTCACTCCTTGTTAATTCTGTGTCTGGCTTTTGTTCTTCTCATCCCCAAGGCCCCTTCTGTTTGTTTACTTCCGTGGTATGGCTTCCTTAAAGGGCTCTTCCCTCCCTTTCAGGACCAAATCTTGGTTCTGTTTGTATGCATCTTCC
This sequence comes from Mus minutoides, assembly GCA_902729485.2. Lineage (NCBI taxonomy): Eukaryota > Metazoa > Chordata > Mammalia > Rodentia > Muridae > Mus > Mus minutoides. Next base: position 15,437 of record LR753914.1, on the reverse strand, counting down.
CATAGGTCAGCTCTCTCCGCGGGGCCTTTCTCATCACAAGTCCTAATAAATATTTGTAATGAAGCAATTCCCTAAGGTTTGCCTCTGTAATCTCCCGGTTGGCTCCTTTCTCCCCTGGGGAGCTCATCCATTCTCAGCTGCCGGCGCTGGGCAGGGGCTCTAGAATCTACATATTCAGATCTGGCCTCTTGCCGGAAGGCATTTCTTATTGTTGCAGGTGTTTACTGGTCTCTTTACCTAATTGTCTCTCCAGTGCCTCGTTTTTTCAACGTCTCCCACGGACATCGCATCCAGACTTGTGGAAAGTGTGAATGGCTGAGAACCGATCAGCTGCCGACCAAAGGACAGCTTCTTTCCCCTCCCAAATTGAATCTTTTGTTGCCCACCTGCATGTATTGCTTATAAAGAAGACAAACCATATATATATATTTTTTTTTTTCCTCAAAAGAAAACTTTTATGACAGCCCGGGAAAGGCAAATGGGATGGAGACTGTCAAAAGATATTGATTTTGGAAAGTTTGGGAACAGAGCGGGGGACCAGGTGGAATACAGGATTCTTAGGGCTGTAGAATCGCCCGGTATGATACTTTAAATGGAGTGTGTGTGTCAGGACACATAGTGGAAACCAACGACGTGTACAATACAGAGCAGACTGGTGTAAGCTGTGCACTGAGGTTGTATGTGTAAGTGGAGATACATAGATTATAACAAATGTCTCGCCCTGGGACTTGGAGTGTTGTGTTTGTGTGTATGCACGAGAGAGGGCGGGGGCACTGAGAGAGGTGTATGAGAGGGCATGCAAGAACTCATCACTTAGTTAACTCACTTTGTAGACCAGGCTGGCCTCGAACTCAGAAACCCTCCTGCCTCTGCCTCCCAAGTGCTGGGATCAAAGGCGTGCGCCACCACACCGGGCACAATATGTTTTTAAAATTACTATATTTTGTTTGTTTTGTGTGCAAGTGAGTGTGTTGTGTGGGGATGGGCAGCATGTGGAGGCCAGAGGAAAACTTGCCAGGCGGGGTTCTCTCCTTCCATCATGTGGCTTAGGGGATGGAACTCAGGTAGTGGGGTGGGCCAGCCAGTGCTTTACCCACTGAGCCACACAGCTGAACAGAGGTTTACAGTGCTTCTACTTAAACAGAATCCATGCAGACAAAATGATTGTTCAGAAGGTGAAGGAAGGGGGTTTGGGGAGCCAGCTCAGTTGTCAAAGAATTCAAATTTTAGTATCTTTGAATAAAATTATATTGAGTTTTTGTTTTGTTTTGGCTAGCCTCAAACACAATATGTGAACCAGGCTAGTCTGTAACTCACAGAAATCTATCTGGCTCTGGCTTCCAAATGCTGGGACTAAGGGTGTGCACCACTACCACCTAGCTAACAAAATTTTATTAAAACTTGTGATCCATTTCCTAATGGTCTGTGGCTGCTCTGGGGCTACCATGGCAAATTTGAGTCTGTGACCAAGTGATTATAACCTATAATATCTAAAGATGAACTTTGCAGTTTGTGACAGCAAAGTCTGTCCTCCTTTGATATGAACAATCAGAGTCGGTACCCACAGTAGCCTCCTGATTGCTGTTCTGAATGGAGCAGGGGCTTCTGGGATCTAACTGCTGGACCCTTGGGAGATGCCCTTCTCATGAAACACAATGAGAATAGTGCCCTCTGGAGGAGGTCATGAATTTGAAGTAGTCTTTTGTGGCAAAAGGGCCCCTGAATGGAATGAAGAAGTGTGACTTTTAAACACTGACAGGTTAATAATTGCTGTTTTTTATGAGTTGTAGTACGGTATGGCACATCTGTACATTGCATATGATTGCCTCTACATTGCATGTGATTGCCTCATGGTTTTTGGTTTTTCTGGAAAGTCTCTAACTGTGGAATCCAGGCTGATTGATTCAGACTTCAGTACTTACTGTTAAAGGAGAAGTTTGCATTTTCAATGGCTTTAAAATGTTCCCCACCCTCCTCCCTTGCTTCCTCCCTCTGTCTTTTCTGAGCAAAATCCTTGCTTGACTCACACACATTAACTGTTTGAAAGTAGAAGTAGAACCCAGCCTGAGCCTCCATCAGTGGTCCATGAGGGGGATACAGAGATATCCTCAAACTTCCCTTAGCCCTAAAAGACATCAGTTCTGGGGTTCAGACTCCTCTCTGTCAGCATCGGGAACAGCCTGTAGCAGAGCAGTGCTTTTCAGAAGACTGTTGGCAGCCCCAGAATCGCGATGCCACTGATCTGGGTTCAGTTATTACCACCTCTCAAAAGACTGTGCTCACCAGCTTTTAAAACTTGGCACAAGCTAGAGGTACCTGAAACGAGAGTGCCTCAATTGAGAAAATACCTTCATAAGATTCAGCTCTAGGCAAGCCTGTAGGGCATTTTTTTTCCCCCGAGACAGGGTTTCTCTGTATAGCCTTGGCTGTCCTGGAACTCACACTGTAGACCAGGCTAGCCTTGAACTCAGAAATCTGCCTGTCTCTGCCTCCCATGTGTTGGAACTAAAGGTGTGAGCCACCACTACTGGCTTGTAGGGCATTTTCTTTTCTTTTCTTTTCTTTTCTTTTCTTTTCTTTTCTTTTCTTTTCTTTTCTTTTCTTTTCAAGACAGGGTTTCTCTGTGTAGCTCTGGCTGTCCTGGAACTCACTTTGTAGACCAGGCTGGCCTCGAACTCAGAAATCTGCCTGCCTCTGCCTCCCGAGTGCTGGGATTATGTAGGGCATTTTCTTAATTAGCGATTGATGGGGGATGGCCTAGCACATTGTGGGTGGTGCTACCCTTGGGTTGGTGGTTCTATAAGAAAGCAAGCTAATGGCAAACACAGAAGTGGATGCTCACAGTCAGCTATTGGATGGAACACAGGGCCCCCAATGGAGGAGCTAGAGAAAGTACCCAAGAAGCTGAAGGGGTCTGCAACCCTATAGGTAGAACAACAATATGAACTAACCAGTACCCGCAGTGCTTGTGTCTCTAGCTCCATATGTAGCAGAAGATAGCCTAGTCGGCCATCATTGGGAAGAGAGGCCCCTTGGTATTGCTAACTTTATATGCCCCAGTACAGTGGAACGCTAGGGCCAAGATGTGGGAGTGGGTGGGTAGGGGAGCAGGGCAGGGGGAGGGTATAGGGGACTTTTGGGGATAGTATTTGAAATGTAAATGAATAAAATATTTAATAAAACAAAAAACAAAAAACAAAGAAAGCAGGCTAAGCCAGCCGTGGAGAATGAACCAATGAACAGCATCCTCTGGGGCCTCTGGGGCAGTTCCTGTCTTGGCTGCCTTCAAAGGTGGACTGTGATGTGGAAGTGAAAGCCAAATAATAAACACTTTTCTCCCCAACTTGCTCCTGTCATGGTGTTTCATCACAGCAGTAGTAATGTTACCCAGGACAGAGGCTAACCTTTACTCAGATAGATGCTCTCAATACTAGGATTCCCTGAATTCACCGAGCACTTCCTGCTTGTCAGGGACTAGACAAAGTCTTTTAAGTAACTTTTGTCATTTAGTATAGACAGTAGTTCAGCGAGAGGCACTACAGTCATACGTAGTTTATAAAGGTGACTGTTCTGCAGCCTTGTGCAGGATATATATTACTATTAGAGTAATGGTTGGTGACACACTCAGGTTTTGCTGGATGGCCATTTTTAAGGAGGCATTGTGATTACCCAATCTTTCTCAGATAGCTTTTTAAATTAAAAAGCATGATGTGGCCGGGCGTGGTGGCGCACGCCTTTAATCGCCGCACTTGGGAGGCAGAGGCAGGCAGATTTCTGAGTTTGAGGCCAGCCTGGTCTACAGACTGAGTTCCAGGACAGCCAGGGCTACACAAAGAAACCCTGTCTTGAAAAAACAAAAAACAAAAAACAAAAACAAAAAGCATGATGTGGTGGTTTGAGAGATAAATGTCCCCACAGGCTCACATAGTGGTCTCTCAGTCTAGGTTGGGGGTGCTGTTTGAGGAGGGGGAGCCTTGCTGGAGGAAGTCGGCCACTTCACAGCCTTCCTGCACTCCCTGCCCACTTCCTGCTTTCCACATGTTGTTGAGGATGTCATCTCTTAGCTTCCTGCTCTGGCAATCTGCTGCCAGGCCTCCCCTGCTGTTATGGAATCTCCTTCTGAAACTGGAACTCCAAAGAAACTCTTAATTCTATGAGTTGCCTTGGTCATAGCACTCCATTATAGTGACCTTTGATAGCCACCTCACTGGCTGAGTGATTTGGGGCAGGCTTAGCCTAAGTTTCTGTTTCCTTCTAGGCGGTGTGTGTGTGTGTGTGTGTGCTGGGGTGGGGGTGGGGGTGGGGGTGGAGGGAAGGGAATCATGACCAGACCATGCAGATTAGTTAGTTGGGTCACGTGGTCAGTTCCTGGAACAACTCCATGTGCAGTAGTCTGCAATCACTAATAAGCACATATTGTCTCCTTCTTGGTGAGCAGTTCTTCAGACATAATGCGGGGAGCCTCTCCATGTTAAATGGGCTGCTTAGATTTCCTTTAGTCGTAGTCTCTGGTTTTATAAAAGCTATTATTTTAAACTCAGTTCAAGGCTGATCTCTTTCATTTGCCCTAATGGACCAGGTAGTATCTTATTTAATGGTCTATCAACACTCGCACTCCGGTTTGGATAAATGTTCCCAAAGCCTCATTCCCTAAACATTAGATCAATAGTCTGGGAGATGAAGAACCTCTAAGTGCAGTGATACATGTCTTTAATCCCAGCACTCAGGAGGCAGAAGCAGGGGGATATCTGTGGGTTCAAGGCCAGCTTGATCTACATAATGGTTTCCAGGACAGCCAATGGGGGTGGGGGCGGGGGGGGGGGAAGGACTGAGTGGGGACCTTCTGGTGACTTAGGTCACACCCTTGAGGAGTTTTTGGTAATTCAGTTTCTTGACTCCCTCTCTTTCCCTTCCCTTCTCAGCTGCCAAGAGACCAGCAGTATTGTCCCTACCCCCACAGCCTCCCCTTCATGGCAGTCGCTTTCCTATAGGTGTAAAAGCAACTAGGCCAGTAAACCACAGAAAACCTGAAAGACTGTGAATCCAAACACTGTTTCTTCTTCTTCTTCTTCTTCTTCTTCTTCTTCTTCTTCTTCTTCTTCTTCTTCTTCTTCTTCTTTTTTTCGAGACAGGGTTTCTCTGTGTAGCCTTGCCTGTCCTGGAACTCACTTTGTAGACCAGGCTGGCCTCGAACTCAGAAATCTGCCTGCCTCTGTCTCCCGAGTGCTGGAATTAAAGGCGTGCGCCACCACGCCCGGCTCTGTTTCTTCTTAAGTTGTAACTTGTTACAACAATGTATTGCTGACCTTCACAGATACTCTCTCATTCATTGAATGTGGGGTCTTCACTTTTTCATGCACACTGCCAGTCACACTGTGCCGGGAGAGACATTGGCTACACAGGGCGGGAGAAAGGCACGGGGGTTCTTATTCTAACAGGGAAAGGGTTAGACGCAGAATCTACCTCAGCTCACTGGGTTCTTGGCTGTGAGTCGCCAAGCCTCAATGATGTCACTGACAAGCCAGGAATCAGTAATTCTTAGCGGGGAATGCATGAGTAGACACTGTGAAAACTTACTAGGTGTTGAACTTCTAATTGCTTCCCACTTCTTTTGCACCAGACATAGAATTCTGCATTCAGTTGCTTTCTGCTAGCTGAAGTTTGAAGCGCTCACCAGTCCACCCCAGGCTTAAGGAACTATATATTTATGTTCACTTCATTGAGGACATTTTAGTTGTAAGGTCTCCACAGACAGAGGCAGACCCTGCTCTCCTGTGGCTGGACAGCTAATGGAGATACCAGGAACTGTATTACTCCAGGTCCTCAGCTCAGCTTTCTGTTGGCTTGGCTAGGTTTTGTCCTGAGGTTGCTTACAATCTACTAAGGCTGTGAGAAAACCCAGTCAGAGTAAGCAAGCATTGAGGAGTAGCTAAGGTTTGGTGTCAAGTAACTGTTAATGGCAACAAATACTTTGGCTGTGGGTGGGCGAGTAGGAGCCCTCTCTGAAGCATTCCCAGCCAGGGGTCAAAGGTCAGCATGTGTTGGTGGACTCTTCAGAAACAGAGCATTTCTGTTGAGAGTGTGTCTAGGGCTGTGGTTCTCAACCCCAGCTGACTCTGGCCACCACTGGGGAACTTAAAACTCAAACTTAAAACAAACAGATGAAAACTAACAAACAAATGAAGGGCTGGGAGATGGCTTAGCAGTGTAGAGCATACACTTGCTGCAGGGGACCTAAGATTGGCTCCCTGCATCCTCACAATGCCTTATAACTCCAGCTCCAGGAGATCCAGTGCCCTCTTCTGGACTCTGTGGGCACTGGCACTTACATGCCAATGTCCCCAAATTAAAAAACAAAATAGGGACTGGTGAGATGGCTCAGCGGGTAAGAGCACCCGACTGCTCTTCCGAAGGTGATAAGTTCAAATCCCAGCATCCACATGGTGGCTCACAACCATCCGTAACGAGATCTGGCACCCTCTTCTGGAGTGTCTGAAGACAGCTACAGTGTACTTACATATAATAAATAAAATAAATCTTTAAAAAAATAAAACAAAACAAAAACCTTAAAAACACAAAACAAAACCCTCTTAGTTGTAGATTCCCACCCAGCAATTCCCATTAAACTGCTCTGGAATGAAGTCTGGGCATTGAGATCTTAAAAAATTCTCAGCCAGGGGGTGGTGGCGCAAGCCTTTAATCCCAGCACTCAGGAGGCAGAGGCAGAGGCAGAGGCAGAGGCAGAGGCAGAGGCAGAGGCAGAGGCAGAGGCAGAGGCAGAGGCAGAGGCAGAGGCAGAGGCAGAGGCAGAGGCAGAGGCAGAGGCAGAGGCAGAGGCAGAGGCAGAGGCAGAGGCAGAGGCAGAGG